>ML821162.1:63705-73795 GCA_009831015.1 Picea engelmannii
CTATCCACAAATGTAGGTTGACTCATCATCATTATTCAAGGAACACCACACCACCTTAAATAACCCATTTGTGATGCGTAAGAGGGTAAAATTTCACTTTTGCTAGATGCCTCTGGGTCTTGGGCCGTTAGCTCCTTACGTTTAATGAAGACAAACTCTTAGCCAATTGGAAGCAATTTTAGGTCTTACCACAAGACCAAAATGCGATTTCATTGTAAATACTATTCACAAAAAAACTATTGTCCCTTGTGATCATTGTTGAGGATACCTCCAGTAAATTCATGTGCTTTATAATAACATTTAACCTTAGTTTCATAAATGAGACCAAACACTACCCCGATTGCAATTTAAATAATATTTATTTTACAATAACATGTAGCTATGTGTGATCTGATAACTTGATATGAGCACAGGATAATGCCGAGACGTATGCATCCCAAACCACCACTATATTAGGTGGGAATCCTAAACGACGATTTTCCATCCAACCTTGATTCCAAATATTCATGGATCTAGGATCACCGATTTGATGTAGATAATATAGTCCATGATCATGTATTATATCCACCATCTCATCCAGAAAGATGTGATCCATCACTCCCCGGTGAGGGGTCACAACCAAGATGCAAGCTATGACCATTCCCTACACGCAAGACAAGGCTTCTTCCCACCAGATCAAAAGATTGTAAGAACGCCTTCCATATAATAGAGATCCCTTGTTGACATCAATTCAGGTTGCACACCTAATCCCAAAGAGACCCTGGAGAGATATGTTTATGAAGAATGACCTCTATCCATAGGCTTTGTGAACTGATCAAGCACCAAACTCCCTTTTCCACTAGGGATTTTTCAAAGTGGAAATTATTTTTTAACCCCCATCGCCCTAAAGGTTTGGGGATATCAATTCGATCCCATATTACCCGTGGAGTGATGTGGTATTCATTGTGTCCATTCCAAAGATAGGAAAAATGCAGTTTTCGAATATGCTTCAGTATTCCTTTTGGAATCCAACCTAAAGACATCCAATAAACAATTATGGCTTCAAGAATAGATTTAACTAGAATGAGTTTGCCTGCCCTTGAAAACCAATTGTGGCTACAATGTTTTAGTCTCTTTTCAAACTTGGCAATGAACCACATCCAATCAACTTTCCTATAACTATTTGTCTTCAAATAAAAACCCTGATATTTTATTCCATCTTCGAAGCCCATCCATTAGAAAGAAAACAAAGAAGAAGCAGATCGACCCTCCTCTTCTTCCATATTGCAAATAGATATGGTAGGTTTTTTATCATTAATCACCATACCAGATGCTTTCTTAAAGAGATCCAAAACTTCACTCAGCTTATCCAGATATATTTTGAATCCATCACAGAAGATTAAAATGCCATAAAAAAGAAGAAGGTGAGAGATCATCAATACTTGAGAGATAAGAATTCCTTTGTATCCACCAGTCCACTTGGCCCACCAGTCCACTTGGCCATGTTGATAAATCGACTTAGTCCTTCTACCACCAACAAAAAAAGCAGTGGGGAAAGCGGGCATCCTTGGCGCAATTCTTGTTCCACATGGAAAAAAGGAGACACCGCACCCACCTGCTGAAATCCACATTGAATCCCATGAGTGTGAGAAAAAGAAGTATGTATAGCCACTTTGCACGGTCATATGCCTTATACAGGTCAATTTTTATGACTACTCCTTTTAGATTTTTCGTCTTCATACTGTGTAAACCTTCCTGTGACACCCCAATAGCCTCATGGATCTGCCTCCCCGTATGAAATCCAAACTGTTCATTTGAGATTGATCGTGATAAAATATCCTTAATTCGTCGGGATATAATCTTCGCGATAATCTTATAAATATAGTTACACAGAGATATTGGTATGAATTCATCAAACGAGGCCAGATTATCAGATTTCAAAATGAGATCAATGAGCATAGAGTTGAGAGGAGCGTGGATTTGTCCTCGGACACGAGATTCCTCCACTACTCTAAGTAAATCCTGGCCCAGTAAATCATAGAAACTCAAATAAAATTCAATCGTCCAACCATCCGGGTCGGGGCTCTTATCCTTCTGAAATATGTGTAAAACCTCCTCAAGTTCTTTTTCAGTTATTGCCTCCATAAGCATCTAGTTGTTCTCTTCATTAACAAATCTAGGGAAGAGTTGTGCCACCCAAATTATTTCATCTATTGAGGATTGACTTTGGGCTTTAAAGAGAGACTCAATATGTTGTGATCCATGTCTAGAAAGATCCTCAAAAGTCTGAAGATAATTCCCTTCATTGTCCTGCAAACCCCAAATAGTATTTAATGACTTTTTCCCATGCACATATGCATGATTTTTTTTTGTATTTTCATCTCCACACTTCAACCAAATGGCCCTGCTCTTAAGGAACCATGCAGATTCTCTTTCATCAACAAAAGAATTCTTCCATTTTTCCAGGGAGAACAAGGCTATCTTTGAATCGTCAGTGAGGAATCCACCATACTTTGAAGCCTGTATTGAGGCAATCTGAGACTCAATATCCTTGAGCTCCCTTTCCTCCCTTAAATTCTTCTCATGTTCCCAATCAATGATGGCCTACTTGATTCTCTTCAGGTTCTCCCAGAAATTCACTATTTCTCTGTGATGAATATTTGGATTAAATGAAGACCCCATTCTTCTAAGAATATTTTGTAGGTCTTCCTCTTTCAACCATTCATGATTGAACTTAAACGGACAAGATGACTTTTTACCTTAACCACACAATTCAAGAACAATAGGATGATGATCCAACTCTCTACCAGAGTCTACCCATTGCCTCATAAGGTCCATATTGTTCACAATATCCTCTTCCAGTAGAAACCTATCCAATATCTTGGATATCCTCTGAGCCCCCACTTGTTGGTTACACCATGTCGGGTGCAGTTTTACCAGTTCAATATCAATGAGCCCCTTCTGAGAAAACATATGGATAAATAAATGTGATAGGGATTCCACCTGCACATTTTGGTCCCCAAATTTCTTCTGCTTCGAGAGATAGATTGAGGTCTCCACCTATAATTAAACCAGTCCTATACATAAATGATTTATTCGTCAAGGAGGTCCATTGTGTCTCCCTATTATTATAAGGACCATATAAGTTCAATAGCGTAAGAGTCCTCCCAAGTTCTTTAGAAAATCATTCTACAACAAGACCACCAGCCAGACTCCAAGAATTTGTATATTTTACAGACCTTTTCTTCCACCTCATGGCAAGACCCCTAGACCTCCCACATGCATCAATCGTTTCGAAAGACCAACCCATAAACATAGATTCCAACAACAATTTGAATTTTATCACTGCAACCAATGATTCCTGTAAAAGAAAAAAATTTGGAGAGATCACCTCAAGTAATCGTTTAAGCGATGAATTTTTAGATGGGCTCGCCAGACCCTTGCACTTGAAGGATAAAAACTTCATTTGGAAACCTCCGTGAGGGATTTTGGTGCTCTAAGTGCCCTATCAATTTGATGTTGTTTCCCTAATTCCACTTCATTCCTTGCAATGTCCCGTGCCTTGGATAAATGTGACTGATGACCTCTCTTGTTAGATTTCCTTTTCTTCATCCTGTCACCCCCCAATCAGCCCGAAAAACCCAGGCATTTAACCTGATCCAATACATATTTCTTCCTTAACGCATATCAGACCGTCGATTCCTTTGAGACTGGTGAGAGGGAAGGGCAAGGGGAGATGCGAGGAGGAGGAATAACCATTACTCCTCTGGGAATCATGCATGATACAAAGGCTAAGGGGATATGAGAGGATAGGCCAACTCGGGGAGGGGAATGTACATGCATATCATCCTTCAAATTTTCAGGGGAATAAATTGAAAAAGACTAGTGCGGGGAAGTGATGTCTGACTTACCAAGATCCAACTCTTCTTTTCTGATGACGACGCCAGGGTTTGATTGATTTTGTAATTCCGTTCCTAGATCCTGTGATATTTCCATGCTATTGGAAGACATAGGTGAGGAGATGCCACAAATAAAATAAGGACTATGTTGGTCCCCCTTGGCTTCCAAGCTCGAGGAATGGAGGTATGTAGAGGGAGATTCCTTCCTCTTCATGGGGGTGACACTACCTCCCCTCAAGGGGAACTGGGAAACCAAGTGTCTGTATGTATGGAACCTCCTACAATGGAACGAGACACCTTCGTAGTCTAGAATTTGTAGCACCTTTCCATATGGACAGTCAATCTTGATCTCTTTCGTTAAACCTTTCCTCAGTTCTAGTTTCACCAAAAACCGAGCTACCGTATTTATCCCTGTGGATTGAAAATTCATATCCACATCCAAGATTTCTTGATCCATGAAAAGTTGAGCCATAATGGATGATGTGAATGGGTGTTGAAGAGCACATAAATGAGCATACTTGGAAAGGTTATCAACTACCACCATGATGACTGATTTATTTCCCGATTTAGGTAAGCCTGTAGTAAAATCCATAGAGATATCCCTCCAAATAGCAGGTGGAATCAGAAGCAGTTGTAGGGTGCCAGGAGATTTGACTGTTTCTCCCTTGTTGCATTTACACACATCAAATTTAGCTACAAAATTACGAACGTCTTGTTTCATACCATCCCAGAAAAAAGAACTTTTGACCCTGTCATAGGTTTTGGTAAACCCCGAGTGCCCAACTGTGGGTGTAGCATGAAGATCAAAAAGTACCGTGGATTTAAGTTTTGTCTATTTACTTAAATACAAACGACCTTTGTATCGAATATCATCATGGAGCCAAGAGTACCCTGGGGAAACTGGAGAATTGGACTACAATTGTTGTATCAGATGCAAAATTTTGGGATCGTGTACCCATTCTTGGCGAATGAATTGGAGCCAATCTAGTACAATGAAGGAGAGATAAAAAAAGGGATCCTTCATCTTCATATTTTTGGGAAAGTGCATTCACAACCACATTGTCTTTGCCTTTCTTTTAAATGATCTCATAATCATATCCAAAGAGCTTAGTCACCCATTTTTGTTTCTCTGGGGAGGAAATGTGTTGTTCCAGAAAATACTTGAGGTGTTGGCACAGGGGTAGACCCAGGGTTCAACGATTCAACAACACACCAACAAAACCCTAACTATCGACCCTTTTGACAACACCTGTGAAGTAGATGAAGTCTCACTCGAGGTAGAGGCAGGGGGGTTGCATTACTCAGGTGTCTACAACCAATCTGGGACACAAATATGTGATTACAACACTTGACAGAGTACTTAGCCAATAACATGCATTAGTTCTTGAATTTTATCCACATCGCAAGTTAAACCCTTATTACAGATTAGCACATTAGAAATCAAGATTAAGCACATCCAATCATTTAGCACATAGCATCAACTCAGATCTAGCATTCATTCACATCACTAAGCACTAAGCTACAATATCAGATGCATCCATTATACATAACATCAACAACACTAAGCAATAATCATGTAAACAACATCGCACAAATCACATCAAACACAAGATTTACGTGGTTCACCCCAGTGTGGGGCTATGTCCACCAAATCTTCTTCTTCTCTATTAGTATTAGATATCCTTACATTCGTCTGCTCCTATGCACAAAGCCACAGAGCTCAGCTTCGCACTGGACAAGTGATCTATGCACAACGCACTAGATCCGCCTTCCTCAAAATCAGGTCAAGGCACAACACCAACTCCTCAATAGCATGAAGCTTTACTTTACATAACTAAATTGCACAGAGAAACTTACAATATCTTGCACTAAGCCAAACATACTCTTTGCACATAGCCAACACTAACACTACTTCTTACATCGTTTAGCTACTTATTTATACATTTACAAAAAGGCCTAAACATGGGTAACCCCATGGGCCAACATCCCATACTCGTTACATAAACCCTAATAACCATTTTCTTGGCCCACAAGCCCACAAAATAAGTGAGATCCCGTGATCTTCGCTTCTCTTGGGAGCTCCACCTTCGACCAGCCTGTCGAAGTCCCAAAAATGGTCAAACATGACCAATGTTTCCTCAAAACCTGGTCAAGGGCCAACATGCCCCCAACACTCACCTATGACTCGTCCAGAGTCACTCAAATCTGGGCAGTGTTTCTTCGAAGGCCTCGAGCTTAGCTTGAGATTCCTCGACTTGTTGCTTCTCTAGAGCCTCCTGCTCAATGAACTCTTGAATTACTTGTTTTGTAACAGGCCCTTCCAGGCGTTGTTCCACCATTGCAACTACTTGGTCTAGCTGTGAGCCTTGGCCTTCAATCTCTTCAAAAAGCATGCAAGCTTCATCCTACACCGGTTGGAGTCTCTGTGTCACCTCCATGACTTTTCTCTGGATGGTAGTAACTTGTTGTTGGACTACGTGTTGTTCCTGTGATCGGTTCATTTTCTCAACTGCAATAAGCAGCTTCATCTGTGCTTGTACAGTGGAGGTCTTCTACTTCCCCCCCTAGAGTTGTGCTTCCAGTTTCCTCAGCTTTGGATCTTCTGCAAGGTGCTCATAGGTCTGTGCACTCTGATCAGTTAGTTTCTTACACTTTGAGGCAAGTGCTCTAATTCTTTCTACAACATTCCTGGTAGCTTCTTCCCTCTGATCATGCACTTCTTGCAGAGTGCTCGACACTACTTGGATTTCTAGCTCCATTATTCTTGCTTGAATCTATTGAATGGCTTCAACGAATTTCCCCACTTGCATCTCAGCTGATTCTTCTTCCTCTTGTGCCAAGCCTAACACAAAGTGAAGTGATTTAGTCACTACCTCTTTGACCACAGTCTTCTCTGTGAGCAACTAGTCTCTTTATTTCCGCACTTTCGCATTGTCCTCCTCGTACATTGCTCGATTTTCATCTTTCTCCTTCTACGTGGCTCGAAGTTGCTCTAAGACCTCCTCCTTTTATTGCTTCAAGACTTCTGTAGTCTGCTCCTTTTCTTCTTGGACTTAATGAATTCTAGCCTCTGTTACATCTGCTAGTCTTCATAATTGGGTGGGCTCGTCCCCAAATTCTGTAATTTCCGACAAAGAAGGTGTAGTAGGCACTGTGTGGCTTGAGTATATGGCTTACTGTATGTCTTTGAGATCCTTCTATATTATGTCATACAATGTTTCTTTCTTCGCTTCATGTCTCTGTAGGATATATTCTGAAGCATCCTCTACGACTGCGATGATGAGATCAACATCATCCATTGTGAGCACATTCTTCGACTGAGGCTTGTTGGCTCAGGTCTTCTTCCATGCTGAGGGTTTCTGCGGAGAAACCTTCCTTTTATTTGATGTTTCGGCCTCTATAAGGGGATCCTTCAGTGGTGTCACTTCGCCTTTGTCTTGCTTTTCTCCTTCTTCCCTTCCTTATTCTTGGTTCACTTCATCTCCCCCTCCTTCTACAAATGAGTCAGGCCTAGTTTCATTTGATGCATAGTCCTCCTCATCAGTTTCTATGTTCTGCACTTCTTCCTTTTTATTATTTTTCTTCGTGCTAGCTTGTCCATCATGCTCAACCTGGGTGACCAATGGACTACTTATGATGTCAGGGTTGGAGAGTTATGCATCTTCCACTGGTATGAGGAACTATGTTGGTCATTCTTTGGTGATCTCCTCCATGTCTTTGTCGGTCATCTTGTAATAGGACTGCAACTCCTCCTTACTTTCATCCCTTCACGGAGTGATGTAGATAAAGTGTTGATCTACACGAAAATTCGCTAGCGGCATGTACTGATGAAAAGTGTTGGGTGTCATCCGTGGGAATGCTTCAATGGCATGCTTCAGTTGTAGGTAGTAAGCATGGAACACCGCATTCGATTTCCATTGCTTCTCTATATCATTTGTATACGACAAGGTGGAGAACCTTGCGTCCAACGGCTCCAATGACTCAACTTCCAGGAAGGTTTATCCTTCCGACATTTGCTAGGTGAAAAATGCGACCAATATCAGTAGCCAACTAAAATGAAACTCATACCCCTGATCTTGCGCTTTGTGGCAGTCCTTCTCCAACTCGTTGATGAGGCAACTCACCCAGTTCATTTGCAAGCCTTCTACGCACTTTCCTACAAGGTCTATGAAAAATCCAGTGACTTGCGTCGGATGGTTCTTTCTGATGAGCTTACCATCTATAAGATGACAAGCTAGGCACACTGCGCCATCCTGGATGGAGGCTACCTTGTATCCTTGCTTTCCATTCTCTACATCTCCATAGGATTCCTTTATGCATTGTTCCAAGGAGCGATCTACAACCTTCCCTCGGTATAACTGTTGAGGTTCTGGTCTCTGCATGCTCAGTCCTATGATGAGGTGGATCAATGCCAGATCCATAGTGACATGCCTGTCAATCCATATATACCCTCCATGGTATCATGACAGTAGGATTTTAATGCAAGCGTTAACCTCATGATGTCGGTTGAAGTGGGGGATCTTCATTACATTCAAGATCGTGGATTGCACGAGCTCCTTTATCCATGGATGGGAGACTATGCACAACTTCTTCCCAGTCATCTTTATCAAATACCTATGTGGTGCGAGGATCACATAGTTCTTCCTATCTCCTAGGTTGAAGTCGTGGTTCTTCAAATTTGGAATATGTCCTATCTCGGGTCCAACTACACGTATCCCCTTCGGGATGTACATAGTGATTATCATGTACTCAAAGTCCCGTGGGATGTTGTCGCGGTTCACAGTGCCAGCCAGAGGTGGGATGTAGTCTGACAAGACCGATGGGATCTTCTTCGTGTTAGCCATATCATCCCGATGCTTGCTTCGCTTCTCAACAGTGCAGCCAGAACGTCGTCTAGTCGATGGGGATGCTTGCAATCCGCTAGTCGACGATGCATGTATTCCCACAGACATGACTCTCTCAGTCATGAGGTCTACTAGTATCTCTTCAATGTACTTTTATAATGCGCTATGTTCGCCCGACATTCACACTTGTAATAAGATAAATCGGGCAGGCGAATGGACAAGCAAGGTACTCAAATGGATGGCAAGGTCTATAAATCACAACGTGATTAAGTGGGTTCTCTGTTAGCTCGGATATCATAGTTTTCAAAAAGTGGTCCCGGTGCATCGTCCGACAGGTTAAATAAGTAACATCGTAACAGATTCCTCCAACAGGTAGGAATGCCTCAATCAATATGAATCCATCCATTATGGCGCGGTCTCAATGGTCTAACGACGATCTTTCCATCAATAACTGCGTTTCTAGCCATTCTAGAGCATCATTCTAATAGTCGGGGCACCTCCAATGGTCATATTAGTTCGTCATGGCGAAGTCCCATTCATGGTTCTGCTATTCCGAAGAGGTTCAAGTTTTGTAGATTTGTCTCCTGCGAAGTCTTCTCTGGGACTCCCTGTAGTTTTTCTAACTTGGATTTCTTCTTACTGAGCTTTCTTGCCTTCTTTCCTGTGATTTGAGTCTCTGGATTCCTCTTTCCATTCATATTCTTATATTTTATTAGCATAGTGATTCTGCGCTATTGATGTTCTTTCAAAGGGTTCAAAGATAATACTTCTTTGCTTACTAGGTCCTGGGTGGACATAACTTCATCTTGCATGGATGGGTCCTTCGACCCTTCTTGCGCTCTTTCAAAGTTGAAAACTACTTGTATTTCATTCTGCTACTTCGACTCAAGTTCTCGTTCTTCAATCAGTCGATCTATTCTTCAAGCTATGAAATCCCTTAGTTATTTCTTTTTCTTTTCTACGGCTTCCTCTTCTGCTTTCCTTCTGATATGATCATTCTCAATCCAAGTCTTTCCTAATAAAAGAGAAAAAGGGGCGTTGTTATCAATAAGTTTGATGACCTCAAATTCTTCCTCAGTCTATGTTTCATGAACAATCATAGATATATTAGTAACTCTTCCACATAGGGTTATCATATTTCCTTTAAACAAGCCTATCTTTCTGTTAGCGATATTTCTTGTAAGGGGGGCTAGAACGCAAAAGAAGGGGTTAAAAACCCACTTGTCCAAAGTTTCGGGCGACAATGCGCTCGTGGTAAGTAGCGAGCAAGTCCGAGCGGTCCAGATTTGAGCGCCTAGATCAACGTCGCATGTTGGATTCCGGACCCCCTTTGCCTTTCTACCTTTAAGCCGGGGGGGGGGGGTCCGG
>ML821162.1:78383-99409 GCA_009831015.1 Picea engelmannii
AAGCCGTCATGGAAGAATTAGGACTGGAAGTCACCCGAGCCTATCATGACCTCTATTCTTTCGACTCCAGGAGGGTCCAGTGTTTGGGAGTGATTAAGGACCTAGTAGTCTCTTTGTTTCAGCTGCCCATGAAGAGTATGGTCGTGGATATTGTGGTAGCTGATGTTCCCCCCAAGTTTGGCATGCTGTTGTCAAGATCTTGGATTAAGAGACTGGGCGGAACCCTGCAGATGGATCTTACATATGCCACTATTCCAGTGTTTGGGGGGGAACATAGGAGACTGTACAGAGAAGCCCAGCTAGCCTACATTGTCAGCGACGAAGCAAACCCCACTAATCATCCCATCTATGCCTTGGACACTGAGTTAGGTTCTAGCTTGTTGCAGGTCACTAAGACTCCTGAGGCCCCTTTGCAGATCAGAAAGCAGTCCATTCTTAATCACGAGACACCCCCTCCAACCACCTTTGTTTGGAAGATGTTCTTTGATGGAGCTTCTTCCAGTATGGGTGCAGGGGCCAGGATAGTGTTCGTGTCCCCTTGTCGCGAGACCATCTCTCTATCATACAGGCTGGAATTTGAAGTCACTAACAATGTGGCAGAGTATGAAGCTCTGGTTCTGGGATTGAGAGCTGCGAAAGAAATGGAAATCAGGGAGATAACTGTGTTCGGGGATGCAGAGTTGATTGTCCAGCAGGTAAAAAACGTTTATCAAACCAAGCATCCTCGACTCAGGAACTACAGGAACGAGGTATGGGACCTTGTGAATAATTTCTTCCTGGATTTTAACATCTCTTTCATTCCAAGGGAAGAAAATGCCCCAGCCGACTGTTTATCTTTCACAGCTAGTCTGCTTGAAGTTCCTGAGCTGCCCACTATCAGGTCCGATATCGAAATAAAATACAGACCCTCTGTACCAGACAATGTCAAGCATTGGAAGGTATTTGAGGATGATCAAGAGATCGAAAAGTTTATTCAATCCGTTGATAACTTTTCTGCATTGCACATAGATGAGGACCCTGACATTGAGGGAGAACCTGATCATCACCCTGGGGGGTTGATGAATAAAATTGCCAACCATCAAATTATACAACTACCGAGCAATCACATTCCAAAAAGACTCATCCCGCTAGAAAGGTTGTTTGATGGAAATGATGTGGCAGTAAAGGGGAGAGTTTCTGGTGATGATGCTGAGACAGCTGATTGCAACATAGGTACACCAGAGGAGCCCAAGATGGTCAAACTGTCAAAGAGTCTGACCGAAGAGCAGAGGATCGGATATACTAAGTTGCTGAAGGAATTTTCTGATGTGTTCGCATGGACCTATGAAGACCTCAAGACATATGATACATCAGTCATTGAGCACAAGATCCCACTGAAAGAGGGAGCTAGACCATTTAAGCAGAAGCTGAGATAGATAAATCCCACGCTGCTACCTGTCATGGAAAGAGAGGTGAAGAAGCTGCTGGACGCCCAGATCATTGTCCCCTTGAGATATTCTGATTGGGTGGCCAATTTGGTCCCAGTGAGGAAGAAGAGTGGAGAAATCAGACTCTGTGTCGATTTCAGGAACCTAAACAAGAGTTCCAGGAAGGACAATTATCCCCTTCCCAACATGGAACACATATTGCAGAAGGTCACTGGTGCTTCCAGGATATCCATGATTGATGGTTTCTCTGGCTACAATCAAATATCATTCATGCCTGAGGACAGAGAGAAGACAACTTTCACCACTCCTTGGGGAACATTCATGTATGCCAAGATGCCTTTCGGACTGATGAATGCAGGAGCAACATTTCAGCGAGCCATGGACATAGCCTTCATCGGGGAGAAAGACAAGTTCGTGGTGATTTACTTAGATGACATAACAGTCTTCTCCAAGACTGACGAAGAACACCGCTGCCACTTGAAGAGAGTTTTCCTGAAATGTCGCAGTTTTGTCCTTTCCCTGAATCCCATGAAATCATTATTTGCTATGCAAGAAGAGAAGTTGTTAGGCCACATAGTGTCAGCAGAGGGGGTGAGGATTGACCCTGACAGGGTAGAAGCACTTCAGGCCCTGCCACTTCCCAGATCCAAGAAGGAGGTCCAATCATTTCTGGGGAGGATCAATTTTCTGAGGAGATTTGTTTCAAATTTTGCTGAGTTGGGGAAGCACATCACAGCCATGCTCAAGAAGGGGCATGAAGTAAAATGGACTTCTGAGTCCAGAGAGTCTTTCGTCCAAATAAAGAAGGCGTTGACTGAAGCACCTGTGCTAGTCAGTCCCGATTATTCCAAAGACTTTCTGATATTTTCTTTTGCTTCCTGTGATACAGTAGATGTAGTTCTGTTACAGAAAAACGGTCAAGGGCAGGAGCAGCCTATTGCCTTCTTTAGCAAGGCGTTGAGAGATGCAGAGATCTTATACAAGATCATGGAGAAGCAGGCTTATGCCTTGGTGAAATCTCTCAAAGCTTTCAGGGTCTATGTCTTACACTCAAAAATCATTGCATATGTCCCTTCAACTTCTGTGAAGGATATTCTTATACAGCCTGACATAGACGAAAAAAGAGGAAAATGGATCACCAAGATCCTAGAATTTTATCTGGAAATCAAGCCCACCAAGCTAATAAGGGGGCAAGGTTTAGCCAGGATGTTGATTGAATCCAATTACAAAGCCCTGGAAATTGACTGCATCAATGAGCAAGACGAGTTATCCAACAGTAATTCCTAGGTCACCATACCACTAGCAGAATGCACCTGGTACAAGGATATCTTGTATTTTCTGCAAGAATTGAGGCCCCCTGATGGAATGGAAAAAAGCAAGGCAAGAGCTTTAAAGCTCAAAGCTGTCAGGTATTGCCTCATTGGCCAAACCTTGTATTGGAAAGACCCCTAGGGGATATTACTGAGGTGTCTGGACCCACAGCAGGCCCAGAAGGTTATATTCGACTTTCATAGCGGTCTCTGTGGAGGTCATCATTTTTGGAAGACCACAGCTCACAAGATCCTCCGAGCTGGATATTACTGGCCCACCTTATTTCCTGATGTCTGCAGGAAAATTAGGGCTTGCATCAAATGCCAGAAATTCTTAGGGAAGCAACAACTCAAATCCCTGCCTTTGAAACCTGTAGTGGTCTCAACACCCTTTCAGCAGTGGGGATTGGACTTCATCGGGGAAATTCATCCCCCTTCGTGTGGCCAACAACGATGGATTCTGACAGCTACCAAATACTTCACTAAATGGATAGAAGCTATCCCTACCAGAAGCACTTCTCACAAAGTAATCATCAGTTTCCTGGAAGACATCATAGCTAGGTTTGGTTGCCCTAGCAAAATCGTCATCGACAATGCTTCCCCATTCCGGTCTGAGCCTCTGGTCAAGTTTTGTGAACAATTTGGAATTTCACTGATTCACTCCACTCCCTACTATCCTCAGGGAAACGGACTGGCGGAGTCCTCCAATAAAAGCTTAATAAAGCTTATCAAAAAGCTATCGAGGACAATAAAAGAGCCTGGGACTCAAAGCTCAAATTTTCTCTTTGGGTTGATCGGGTGACAACAAAGAAATCACTGGGCATCTCACCTTTCCAACTAGTTTATGGAATAGAGGTCGTTTTCCCCACTCAGCTTGCCTTGCCTGTAGCCAATCTCCTCCGAGACTATGAAGAAGAACCTAACCACATGCTCAGGAGAATTCATCAGATGGTGGAAGTGCAGCAGATCAGATAACAGGTCTTGGACAGAGCCTACAATCATCAGCAGAAGATCAAGCAGGATTTTGACAGGAAGAACAGGAAGAAAGAATTCAAACAGGGTGATCCAGTGCTCAAATGGGATGCACCCAGACAGGAAAAGGGAAAACACAGTAAATTTGACGCCCTCTGGTTCGGGCCTTTCAAGATCCTTGAAGTATTTTTGAACAACACCTATAGGTTGCAGGATCTGGAAGGCAATGAAGTTTTTAGTGGCCCAGTCAATGGGCATTTCTTGAAGAAATGTTTTTTGTGAGCCGCAGTCGGCTCTTTTTGTTTTGTTTTGTAAAAATTGTTTTGTTGTTGTTTTTTCTTTTTTCGGACTAATAAATGACTCCATAGCCCAACAACAAAGGCACTAAGTCTGCAAAAGAGTTCTTAGAGCATCACAGGGACGACTTTATCCCCCATGGAGCCAAATGTTAGCGATATTTCTTGTAAGGGGGGATAGAACGCAAAAGAAGGGGTTAAAAACCCACTTGTCCAAAGTTTCAGGCGACAATGCACCCATGATAAGCAGCGAGCAAGTCCGAGCGGTCTAGATTTGAGCGCCTAGATCAACGGCGCATGTTGGATTCCGGACCCCCCTTGCCTTTCTACCTTTAAGCCGGGGGGGGGGTCCGGAATCGGGGGAGCACCTCTCCAACGGTCCAGATCGGCGCACCCGGATCAACGGCGATGAAGACCATTCCAGACCCCCCCCCGTCCTTTCTACCTTTAAGCGGAGGGGGGGGGGGGTTTCGAAATCAGGGACGCATCTTTCAGCGGCCATGATCAAGGAGCCCAGATCAACGGTCTATCGATGGCCTCATCCCTCTCATCTACCCGGTATTTAACCCCACGTGGGCCCGTCTCCCGTCATGTCATCTCCCTGTCCACTTTTCCCTTGCCACCATGTGTCACCGTTCACCCCTCTCTCACGCTTCCATATGGCCTTGTCCTCGTCTCAATCATCCATTTACCGCCCGCCATGTGTCCCGTTCCTTTCCACGTCTACCCTCTTGCCTCCTCGCTCGATCCCTTGCCAAGTGTCTCTTCTTCAACCTTCCTCGCCTTTCTATCTGTTCAGGCCTCATCCACATAAGCCGACGCCACCACCCCTATCATGTGCCCCATCCTTCGCACTGGCCGCTATGCATACCCATCCTACAAGCCGTTCAGTTATTCCAGGTGGCGGCGTGAGGAGTACTCCATATCCCAAAATGTTGAGTTGGCTGGGCCGTTCTCAATCCCGATGTTGCAGTTATTGAAGCAGTTGGTGGTGGTTAGACATCGCCTCCGCCTTAATGAGAAAGCATGGCCATAAGTTTAAGGCACGTCGATTCGCCGTTGGAACTTTCAAAGAATTAAGATTGCATCTGACATAAGTTGCACGATCTTTCAGATGTTGACTGTTAGAAGCCATGCAGACGCAAAGCTTTCAATGCAGTGTCTTGATTTCGTTGTTGTTGTTGTTTTGAGTATATGAAGGAATTTTCGCCATTTTTGTATGGATCGATGGTAGAGCTAAGCTCCCGACTGTAAAGCTTTCATGACCATTCTGGATTCCTGGTTATGTATATGTGTTTGAGACTTCTTGGTTTATAACAAACAGTTTTCCTTTTCATCTCTATTTTCGTCTTATGCTGGAGAGTTCATGTTTGAATGATTCGCTTGAATTAATACAATGATGTTATGGTAAATGATTTATTGTTGCATTGTTGTTTCTCTGGTTTCTCGTGTTTGGAAGTAAGAAGATCTTATTTTTAGATGCCTGCTCTCATCGTTTGTTAGAAGCTTGATGCCTATAGCAGATCCTCACACCCTTCTCATGAAGTCTTCCGCCTACTCACCCTTATTACAACTCACTGTTTGAAGTTTATCAAGACCTCACTCGTTTGTGCATGCCTGGCCCAGTCTTGGAGCTGAGACGACTTTTCTGAGTTTGCTTCCATTCGGTCACCCCTTTCAAACAAATCGTGACATTAAACTGATGGGTGTCAGGCTCTGCTCCTGTAAGCAATCCAGGAGTGACTTCTGACGCCAACACTTTCCCAATGAAAGTATCATAACAGGCTTTCCCAAAATTTCCCAAGTTCTTTCTGGCATAATGTTCACATGTGTTTCCTCATCCAATACACAGTCTATGTCGAAGTATTCTATTCTTGTAACTATGCCTTGTTTTTCTTTCAGGATCTCTGGTAAACTAATGTCTCTCTGATCATCTATTTCTTATTTTAACTGTATTAACATAGTATCCGATTCTTTTTCTGTATGATTATTTAACATATATTTAGTCTCTTGACCTTCTATATGATTTTCTTGTCTCTTGTTCATATTTTCAACTTTATCAATCATTCTTGGACAATCCTCAACTTGATGACCAATAGCTTTACAACAAATACAAATAGGACCTATACTAGGGCATTCCTTAACAAGATGTCTCGGACTTATGCAATTATAACACAGCGTCAATCCTCTCTTTATTTTAAATGATCCCCATCCTCTCTTGTATTGCGCACTGGGATCATAGTGTTGGACCTACAATCTAAAAAAATTCTTTCTAGGTTCCTACATCCACTTATTAGTCCAAAAATTATTTCTATGCATAGGAATAACATATTTTTCTCTATTTCTATCAAGTTTATTCAGATCAACTCTTTCTTCTAATTGTGCCCTAGCTTTCAGACTAGGACAATATCTATCAAACATACTTAGATTCATACTTTCAAAGAAAAAAATTCCACTTATCTTACCTTTACGAGAGCAAAAGATTATAATCTTACCTCTTTTCTTCAGATCTGGTTCCTTTCTTAGCATAGAAATTCACAAGTCAAGTAGAATACTGTGCACTACAACAACAGATCTATGCACAGAGATTTCTCTTGTCTTTATTTCCCAGCAATCACAGTTTCAGGTCCCGACAAAGGAACCATTTGTTGGCATAGGGGCAGACACAGGGTTCAACGCTTTAACGATGCACCAACAAAACCCTAACTACCGGCCCTTTCGGCAACACCTGTGAAGCAGATGAAGTCTCACCTGAGGTAGAGGCAAGGAGGTTGTAGGAATCATGTGTCTACAACCAATCTGGGACACATATATGTGATTACAACACTTGACAGATCACTTAGCCAATATCATGCATTATTTCTTGATCCACATCACAGGTTAAACCCTTATTACAGATTAGCGCAGTAGAAATCAAGATTAAGAACATCCGATCATTTAGCACATAGCATGAACTCATATCTAGCATTTATTCATATCATTAAACACTAAGCTACAATATCAAGTGCATCCATTATACATAACATCGACAACACTAAGAAATAATCATGTAAACAACATCGCACAAAGCACATCAAACACAAGATTTACGTGGTTCACCCCAGTGTGGGGCTACGTCCACCAAATCTTCTTCTTCTCTATTAGTCTTTGATCTCCTTACATTCATATTCTCATGTGCACAAAGCTACAGAGCTCAACTTCTCACTGGACAAGTGATTTGCGCACAATGCACTAGATCCACGTTCCTCAAAATTAGGTCAAGGCACATAGCCAACTCCTCAATAGCACGAAGCCTTACTTTACATAACAAGATTGCACAGAGCAACTTACAAGCTCTTGCACTAAGCCAAACATACTCTTTTCACACAGCCAACACTAATACTACTTCTTACATTGCTTAGCTACTTATTTATACATTTACAAAAGGCCTAAACATGGGTAACCCCATGGGCCGACATCCCATACTCGTTACATAAACCCTAATAACCATTTTCTTGGTCCACAAGCCCCCAAAAAAAGAGAGATCCCATGATCTTTGCTTCCCCTGGGTGCTCTATCTTTGACCAGCTTGTCGAAGTCCCAAAAATGGTCAAACATGACCAATGTTTCCTCAAAACTTGGTGAAGGGCCAACATGAGGCTTTGATGATCTGTCTTAATTTGGAAGCGTTGCCCCAATAGATAAGGTGCCATAGATAAATGACATGCAGAATAGCCAACATTTCCTTTTCATAGATTGATTTGCCCAAATTTCATTCAGACAGTAGGGTGTTGGTAAAGGCCAAAGGCCGACCCTTGGGTATGCAAGTAAGCAAAGATTAAGGTAGAAAAGAAGGAATGCGAACTATGCAAAAGACACAATGACTGATACTGGGTCAAAGTGAACAGAAGAGCAGAAAAGATGGAGCGAAGCAAGAGAAAGCAAGTCGTTGGATGAGGACATCGAGGATGACAGATCAACAAGGAAGACGGATCGTGGACAACTCAGCAAGGGGAAAAATCCACCGTTGGATGCTTTGGAGCACTGCGCCAGAAGGAAGGAAAGATAGGCTGGCAAAGCCCTGAAAACATGGGTCAAGTTGACCTAGGGTTTAGACACCTATGTTTTGGTATTTAGGGTTTTGAAACTTAGGCTTTGGCCTAAGATTGTCGGTGAGTGATTGAAATGTATAAATAAGAACCTAGATGAGGGAAGATGGTTATTTCTTAGTTTTTTGTTAGATTATGCGATGAGAAGAGATTGTTGTTGAGATAGAATTATTATATTGTAAGAGCAGTTTGTATTGTAAGATCTTCAGCTGGGTGAAAAGATCAACCTTACAGCTGGGTGCGCAGGGAGGGGAGCAAAAGAGGGAGAAGAAAGAAGATATCCTAGCTAAGAGCGCAGACAAGAATGGTATGCTTCATCTTAATATATTATAAAGCATAGTTTTGTGGATGTAGCCCTAGAGAGAGGGTGAACCACGTATATCTTGTGTTGTGTGTGGTTGATGATGTGTTCTTTGTCATTTGATATACTGCTATTGTATTACTGTGTTAGATCTGACAGATAGTTGTAAGGAGTAGATCTAAGCTGGGATTTGATATATAAATGTTGTGTTGTTCTTGTATTGTTTCCACTTGGTATTCCCTTTGGTTGTAGACATCTCCGTCCTGCAACCCCCCATAACTACTTCGGGTGAGACTGCATCTGCCTCCCAGGTGTTTCCGAAAGGGCCAATAGTTAGGGCTTGTTGGTACGCTCTTGGAGCTAAACCCTGGGTTTTCCCTTGTGCCAACAAATGGTTCTGTTGTCGGGACATGAATATTCTTGAGGGAATGTCAAGGTGGTTTCCATCAAAGACAAAGATTCATAAGTGAATAGAAGATCAAGAAAAGTACTTCACTGAAGCCCAGAACAAGAACCCTAATCTTAGTACAGAGGATTGGTTAGGAAGATATATCTTTATTGATATACACGAGATTCTCTTTTGAGGAATCCATCAGGAGCTATATGAGTGGTTAGCTAGGTTAGTAGATACCCAATTTGAGATCAGATCTAGACCTCCTGTGGTTTGGAGGTCGACACTGATCAAGAAGGTCAAGAGAGTCGATAATGCTGTGTCACGAGTAGTAGATCACTAGTTTGATAGCACCATTGGAGGGTACATCACTGAGTTTGTTGTTGAAAGGGTAGATTCATATAGCCAAGCCAAGAGATATTTCTTCAAGGGACCCAGAGGAAAAATTTTACACTTTTTAAAGTTGAAGATAAAGATGTTATTGCATGAGAAGAACATCTTGAAGATATAGTAGTTGGTTGGATTGGAAAAGGATAATGTTCAAGAACTCGGACAACAAAAATGACATAGAGGCTTGACACACGCGTAGTGGGAGAGCGTTAAGAGAAGTTCCTCTTGTAGACTTGTTTAAGCATAACTATGGGGATGAGGGTTTCTACAGTGGAGAAGAGGCATATCTGACAGACGAAGAGCATTCAGAATCTGCTAGGCTAGAGAAAGGGAAAGCTAAAGAACCTCACCAGGAAGAGCCAAAAATTTTAGGAACTGTGCAGACTATTGAAGTAAGTACCATCACTCCTCCTGTTGTTTCAACAACATTAAGAAATTAGAGTAATTAGAGTCACCCGAGCGCTCAGAGCATTGTCACTAGTAGTCCACCACATACTCAGTTAGGAAACCTAGGAAGATCTATGGCAGATGAGATGAGGTTACCAACCTTTAGAGGAGATGGATTTGAAGATCCTGATCAACATTGGTTTCTCTGTGAAGTTGTGTGGAGTCTTAAGAATATCACCGACGAAGTTGTTAAACGAGCTCAATTCAGTACTATCCTAAGAGATCACGCACTGAGATGGTACATGAAATTTGTCCAAGGAGCTACACCTAAATCGTTGAATTCCATTAAGACTGTGCTAATTTCTGAATTCAAGAAACCTAAGTCAGAATCGTAGTGCATTACAGAACTAAAAGAAATCAAGTAGAGAATAGCCGAACTTGTGTGGGAGTTTGATCAGAGATTTAATACCTCGACAGGCCATATGAGTTTTCAAATCCCGGATGAGCTAAAAAAGGAATGGTTCATTGTTTCTCTCTTACCACACATCAGAGTTCCGTTGATGCAACAAAAGATTGCTTCACAGGTTGAGGTGCTAGAGATTTCCATGAAGCTAGAATCAACCCCTATGGGAGAATCCAACTCAGGTATGAGTCAAATATTGAGTCATCTAACTAGTTTGTCTCTGCAGGTCGAAGATATGAAGAAAGACAAGGGAAACGATGAAAGAGAAGGCATCTGGTGTACTAGATGCAAATAAGAAGGCCATGACAAGGAAAAATGTCCCCTATTTCATGAATACTTGGCCTTTGGAGCTCCGAGCCCTTTGAAGCAAGTCACCCTACCCTGGTGCGAGGTATGTAGAAATAGGCATTGCCCTGGTGAGTGTTATTACATGTAAAAATATGTTCATACACCCACAAATCTATATTGCACGTTCTGTAAGTCTATGGGGCATGATGATCGGGATTATAGGGATTATGACCTCCTGCATGAAAGGTCAAGGGATATATACAAAAATTCAAGGTGAAGTACAACAAGAAGGAAACACTACGTAGTATAATTCTCCAGGAAGAGGAAACTTCAACCTTCATGGTGGATTCAGAGGAAGAGGAGGAGGAGGAGGTATGGGTCGAGGTCAAGGATAGATCATTTGTTACAAGTGTGCACAACCAGGACACTTAGAAAGGGAATGTTAGAACCCTTGTACTACTTGCATCTACTGTAGTTCATTCGAACATGTTATCAAATATTGTCTTGTACTACTAGCCAAACTTCAGGAGAGACGAGGACCTCAACAGAACCCGCAAGTGAAACTGATATATACTGAACCTCGCAGAGAGGACCCTAGATTCGTTGTTATCACTAGAGGAGGCACTGTTATAGGAGAAGACAGAGTGACCCAGGGAAAGACTACATAAGAATCAGGAGTCAGGAAAGATGCAGAGAAGACACAAACTTTTGATGCAAAGAAAGAAAAACAAATGTTTGAGGAGGCAAGAAAAAAATTCAGGATAGACCAAGGTTCTTCATCAAAGACATGACCAGAAGTGAGAGAATGTGGAATGCCTCTGCATTCGATCAGTCTACTCTGCCAAAAGAAGGAAAAGAGGTAAGCAAGCTCATGGAATTCCTATATACTTGTATTAATATTATTAAGGATGAAAGCATTGTACAATAACTACAAAATTTAATTAGACAATATGAGCTATGAAAGATAGATCCCTTACTGAATATAGAAATACACCAAGTCTCTAAAAGGAGAAGGACAAATAAGGAACTTCATCGAAGACACGACCATAAGTGAGAGAATGTGGAATGCCTCTGCATTCGATCAGTCTACTCTGCCAAAAGAAGGAAAAGAGGTAATAAAGCTCATGGAATTCCTATATACTTGTATTAATTTGATTCAGGATGAAAGAGTTGTACAATAACTACAAAATTTAATCAGAAAATATGAGCTATGAAAGATAGATCCCTTACTAAATATAGCAATACACCAAGTCTCTAAAAGGAGAAGGACAAATAAGGATCTTCATCGAAGACACAACCAGAAATGAGAGAATGTGGAATGCCTCTGCATTCGATCAGTCTACTCTGCCAAAAGAAGGAAAAGAGGTAAGCAAGCTCATGGAATTCCTATATACTTGTATTAATTTGATTCAGGATGAAAGCATTGTACAATAACTACAAAATTTAATCAGACAATATGAGCTATGAAAGATAGATCCCTTACTGAATATAGAAATACACCAAGTCTCTAAAAGGAGAAGGACAAATAAGGAACTTCATCAAAGACATGACCAGAAGTGAGAGAATGTGGAATGCCTCTACATTCAATCAGTCTACTTTGCCAAAAGAAGGAAAAGAGGTAAGCAAGCTCATGGAATTCCTAAATACTTGTATTAATTTGATTCAGGATGAAAGCATTGTACAATAACTACAAAATTTAATCAGACAATATGAGCTATGAAAGATAGATCCCTTACTGAATATAGCAATACACCAAGTCTCTAAAAGGAGAAGGACAAATAAGGAACTTCATCAAAGACACGACCAGAAGTGAGAGAATGTGGAATGCCTCTCCATTCTATCAGTCTACTCTGCCAAAAGAAGGAAAAGAGGTAAGCAAGCTCATGGAATTCCTATATACTTGTATTAATTTGATTCAGGATGAAAGCATTGTACAATAACTACAAAATTTAATCAGACAATATGAGCTATTAAAGATAGATCCCTTACTGAATATAGCAATACACCAAGTCTCTAAAAGGAGAAGTAAAAATAAGGAACTACACCTAAATTCTCAAATTGGAGAATATGATATAGATTATGTGGTCCTCGACCTGGGTTCATAGGTCAATGTCATGACGAAGAAGACCTGGGCACTGATGGGAAAACCTAAGTTGATCTATTCCCCTATCAGGCTTAGGATGGATAATCATCAAGATATAAGCCCCTTTGGAATATTGGAACATGTCCTTGTGGACATCGATGGAGTAAGGATGTTTGCATACTTCGAGGTGATTGAGATAGTTGATGATAGTTTTCCTTACCTTGCGCTGTTAGGAATTGATTGGGCTTTCAATAATTCCATTGTGGTTGATTTAAAGAAAATATGAATGACGTTTGAAGGAGATGGCCTTAGGGTCATTGCACCTTTAGATCCCGATAAAGGTTAGCGATACACAAAACCCATCAAAGAAGAATACCGCGCATATGAACTAGAAAACATATACAAATTAATAGCCAGACAACAATATTACATTAATCCTACGGGGAATGGGAACCTAAGCTGGTGAAGTGACATCGTGTGTTCATCAGATTTAGAAGAAGCACTGGAGAACTGGAAAAACAAAATGTATGAAGTATCCACAAGGAGATGTGCTATATTAACCATATAAGTTTGCTGGATCGACACAACAGTAAGTAACTTACCCACATTTGATGGTCTAAATCATTTAGAAGCATTCTTGTTGGAATTTGAAGAAATTGTACCAACACAACAAAGATTGTTGGCAATGGATGAGTCCTTGAAAGAGACACCATCAAGATGGTGGGGGACACACAAAAACAACATTATAGACTGAGTACAATGTCGTTCTTTGATGAAAACGTGGTTCTCAGTGCAAGTATAAGGCTGCGAAGTTAGGTACACAGGTCAAAGTTGTCCGAAGGACCATGTGAGAAGTTGCGAGGAAGCTTGGAACAACATTCCTCAAGAGCAGTGAGTGAACAAATTCATTAACACGTTGGACACAAACCCTATCAACTGGTATATTCAAGCAGAACTGCACCTCATCACTGCAGATTGGGAATGTATGACCCAGAACTTTGTAACTACCTTTTTCTTCAAAAGTAAATATCCTACAGTAGATCATGCATTATAGATTGTAATATAGAAAGTATTTGAGGGGGCATCTAGCCTCCCTTTGGAACAAGAAGAGGACGAATGGACTGCATGTCTCCGGAAACTGCAAGGTTGTTACAACATCAATGTTGATGAATACAATGATCCTAGGAAGGTGAACATCGCCAAAACAGAAGGCCAAAGAGACATAGAAGGACTAGGGGTTGAGCTGCCTTTCATTGGACATCCAATCAAGATCAAGAAAGTCAATATTGGAACAGAGAAAACATCAAAGCTTGCAAATGTAGGAGACTATTGGGATGTTGCCACTATTGACAAGATCACAGAGTTACTGCATGAATATCAGGACTTGTTTCCAACCAAGTTCACTGATATGAAGGGAATTAAAGGGCCTATGGGAGAGATGAGGATCCCTTTGAAACCAGATGCCAGGCCAGTCAAATAGAGACCCTACATGTTGAAACCTAAATATAAGGAGAAAGTGAAGATTGAGCTCGACATAATGTTGGAAGTAGGAATCATAGAACCTGTCGAAGAGTTAGAGTGGATTAGCCCTATGGTGGTAAAAGACAAGAAGACAGGAGA
This sequence comes from Picea engelmannii, assembly GCA_009831015.1. Classification (NCBI taxonomy): domain Eukaryota; kingdom Viridiplantae; phylum Streptophyta; class Pinopsida; order Pinales; family Pinaceae; genus Picea; species Picea engelmannii. Next base: position 92,400 of record ML821162.1, read on the forward strand.
GATCATGATCTGCATAGATCTCAGGAAGTTGAATGATGCTTGTTTGCATGACCCAGTCCCTACACCATTTACTAATGAAGTGTTAGATAATGTAGGAGGCCAGGAGGTATATTATTTTACAGATGGATTTTCAGGATACCATCAGATCCAGATTGACAAGGAAGATCGCCATAAGACCATCTTTTCCATAGAATGTGGATCCTACCAATATACAGTGATGCCATTTGGATTGAAGAATTCCCCAACCATCTTTTTCAGGGTGGTGGTCGAAGCATTCAAGGAGTTTCTACATAAATTTCTAGAAGCATACTTTGATGATTGGACTGTTTTTAGTTTATTGAAAAACCATATTGAATGTCTAAGGCTAATGTTGGACAAGTGCAGATAGTGTCAGATTGCCTTAAACCTAAAGAAGTGCATCTTATTTTCACCCTTTGGAGTGTTGTTAGGTCATATTGTATGCAAGAAGGGATTGTTGGTAGATCCATCTAAGATTTCCATTATAGTTGATATGCCCCCTCCTACTTCATTCAAACAGATGTGCACTGCGCTGGGACATACTGGATACTACAGGAAGTTTATTAAAGGCTATGCACAGATTACAACACCCATGGAGAAGATTTTGAAGAAATAATGTAAGTTTCATTGGATAGAAGAATGATAGTAGAGCTTTGACACGCTGAAACATAAAATGGTTACTGCGCCTATTCTGGTTTTCCCAGATTGGAGCAAGGAATTTCACGTGGATGTCGATGCATATTCTATTGCATTAGTATTTGTGTTAGCACAACCGAAATCATGATACATTGACCACCTGTTAGCATTTGCTAGTAGGAAGCTATCAACAACTGAGATTAATTACATCACCACTGAGAGGGAAGGGTTAGCCATGGTGTATGCACTGAATTTTTTTTTCCACTACTTGTTGGGAGGACACTTTAAAATGTTCACTGATCACTCTGTGTTGAAATACCTAGTCAACAAGCCAGTGTTGGGGAGAATAATATGCAGATGGATTCTACTATTTCAGGAATATGACTTTGAGATCATGGTAAAACCAGGAAGGATGAACAAAGGACCTGACCACTTGTCGAGGTTGGAACATGGAGAGGAACCTACTAGTTTGGAGGATACACTATTGGATGCATAGTTGCTAACCATCAGGAAGGTTGGTGATCACTTCGCAAAGATAGTTTAGTTCCTATCCATAGGAATGACACCTCGTGACTACATAGTCATTCAGAAGAAACAATTGGTAGTGTTTGTTGTAGAATTTTCACTTATAGTTGGACAACTATACAAGATGGGACCTAATGAGATATTGAGGAGGTGTGTTATGGAGGCAGAGAGACCATTGATCCTCGCCGAAGCTCATGAAGGCATTGCAGGAGGACACTATGCAGGGACAACAACAACACAGAAGGTTCCTAGAGCTGGCCTTTGGTGGCCTACCCTACACAGAGATGCTAAGGACTACTAGAGAACCTGTGATGTATGCCAAAGAGTTGGGAAATTGTTTGAAAGAGATGAAATTCCTTTAGCACCACAACTGACCCTACAAGAATTTGAGAAATGGGCCATTGACTTCGTGGGACCTATAAACCCACCAGGAAAGGGCACAGCAGCAAGGTACATAATCACTGCGACAGATTACTTGACCAGATGGGCCGAAGCAAGAGAATTTAAGGACCGTAGTGAAACTACAGCTGCACGCTTCATATTTGATAACATCATAACCCGGTTTGGATGCCCAAAGATCCTTATGAGCGATCAAGACACACATTTCATCAAAAAGACCGTTGAAGCCATGACTAAGGAATTTGTAGTCCATCATTAGAAGAGCACACCTTACCATCCACAAGTGAATGGGACAGTTGAAGCATTCAACAAGATCTTCGAGACAACGCTGATGAATATTTGCAGTGTGAATAGGGATGACTGGGATTTAAGAGTACCAATAGTACTATGGGCTTATAGAACCACTTGCAAGAAGCTAACAATGCATGCCCCTTTTAAGTTGGTTTATGGTCTCGAAGTCGTTGTCCCAATGGAATATTTGGTACCAAACTTAAGAATCGTTTCCTTTACAAATATGGATGACACTAGCATTGTTCAAGAGAGGCTCGCATTGTTGGTCAAACTAGAAGAAGATATACTTATTGTTGGATTTCATCAGCAGGTACAGAAGGAAAGAGAGAAGGCATACCATGACAAACACATCAAGAAGAAGTTATTTAAGAAAGGTGATTTGGTACTGGTATATGACAGTAAGTTCATGAAACATCCTGGGAAATTCTGAACACATTGACTCGAGCCATATGAGGTTTCCTATGTTACAAAAGGAAGAGCTGCATAGTTGAATACTTTGAATGGAGAATGGAAGGAAGGTTTGGTGAACAGGAGCTAGTTGAAATTGTATTATGACAACCAGCTGCCTCATAGCTCTTAGTAAAAGCATGAGGAAAAGGGTCCAAGTACCAGGAGCAGTTGAAACTGGGTACTAGACACAGAAAAGACAGTCTGCACAAGGATGGGAGGAATAGAGCTGAAAGAAAAGGATGCCCTGCGTAGTCCGAAGTCGAAGAAAAATAGAAGGATTAGATCTGAAGTGCCTCGAGACGAGTCACAAGTGAGTGTTGGGGGCTTGTTGGCCCTTGGGTATGGAAGTAAGAGAATATTAAGGAAGAAAAGAAGGAATGCGAACTGCACAGAAGACATAGTGACTAATATTGGTTCGAAGTGAACTGAAGAGCAGAAAAGACGGAGTGAAGCAAGAGAAAGCAAGTTGTTGGATGAGGATATCGAGGATGACAAATCAACAAGGAAGACTAATCGTGGAAAACTCAGCAAGTGGAAAAATCCACCGTTGGATGCTTTGGAGCACTGCATGAGAAGGAAGGAAAGACAGGCTAGAGAAGCCCTAAAAACGCAGGCCAAGTTGACCTAGGGTTTAGACACCTAGGGTTTTGGTATCTAGGGTTTTGACACTTAGGCTTTGGCCTAAGACTGTCGGTGAGTGATTGTAATGTATAAATAAGAACCTAGATGAGGGAAGAGGGTTCGTTCTTATTTTTTTGTTTGATTATGTGATGAGAAGAGATTGTTATTGAGAGAGAAGTATTCTATTGTAAGAGCAATCTATATTGTAAGATCTTCAGCTGGGTGCAAAGATCAACCTTGCAGCTGGGTGCGTAGTGAGGGGAGCGAAAGAGGCAGAAGAAATAAGATCTGCTTGCTAAGAGCACAAGCAAGAACTATATGCTTCATCTTAATATATTATAAAGCACAGGTCTATGGACGTAGCCCTAGAGAGAGGGTGAACCATGAATATCTTGTGTTGTGTGTGGTTGATGTTGTGTTCTTTATCGTTTGATATATTGCAATTGTATTACTATGTTAGATTTGACAGATAGTTGTGAGGAGTATATCTAATTTGGGATTTGATATATAGATGATGTGTTGTTCTTGTATTTGATCCACTTGGTATTCCCTTTGGTTGTAGACATCTCTGTCCTACAACCCCCCCATAGCCTCGCAGGTGTTGCCGAAAGGGCCAGTAGTTAGGGATTGTTCATGTGACCTTGGAGCTGAACCCTGGGTCTTCCCCTGTGCCAAAAAAAATCCTGAGCAGATGTTGGAATCCAAGTGAAAGAATTATTTTTAAGGAGTGAAGTGAGAGGTGCCACAATCTTTCCATATTTCTTAACAAACGTGCGATAATAACCTATTAAGCCCAGAAATCCACGCAAGCTTTTGAGAGTCTTTGGGTGAGGCCAGTATTGCATAGCTTCAATCTTTTTATGATCCACCCTGATGTCATCCTTGCCAACAAGATGACCCAAGTACTCGACTTCTGAGGCACCAAAAGCACATTTAAATTGTTTGAGGAAAAGTTGGTGCTGAGAGAGTAGATGGAGAACTCGATCCACATAAGCAAGATGGTATGTCCAAGTTTTTCTATAAATGAGGATATCATCAAAGAAAATGAAGACAAAATGATGGAGAAAAGGATGGAAGACATGATTCATGAGGATTTTGAAGGTGGAGGAGGAATTACACAAGCCAAAGGGCATGACCAAAAACTCATAGTGGCCCTCATGTGTTCTAAAGGTAGTCTTAGGAATGTCTGCCTCTTTCATACGAATCTGGTGGTATCTAGAACGAAGATCAAGTTTAGTAAAGAACTTGATGCCACTCAATTCACCCAGCACAATGTCACAATCGCCCATGTCGATAGAAAACATATGAGATTTCAGGTGGTAGTCACCAATTTGGAGACGCACATTTTCACAATTCCATCCACATTTCATGAAGCCTCCATTAGCAATCATGATTTGGAAATTATTGAATGCATGGATATAACAATGAGTTTCTTGGGCAATGCGGCGATGAATAAAATTATGGATTCTTCCACTATCAACCAGAATGATGACCTTCCTATGCTTGATGTAACCAATTAGCTTGAGGGTTTGGGGAGCAGAGAAGCTAGTGAGAGCATTTAGGGAAATGATTGGTTCTACTTCGGGAGGGTCTGAGGGAGGGGTTATGTTAGTGTGTTCAGGTGACTCAGACACAAGGGGAGTTTCAACATGCTCTTTCGAAATATACTCTGAGATGGCCATAAAAATATTTTGTTCCTTACACTTGTGGCCCGGAAAATATTTGGCATCACAATTATAACAAAGGCCTTGAGTTGGTGTTCAACCATTTCATCCCTGGTCAATTTTTGGATCTTTAGTGGAGCAGAAGGAGTAGTGGGATTTACTAGTTTAGTGCGAGGAATAAAGGAGGGTTTCCGGTTTTGAGAAGATACAACCTGTTGTGCTTCCTTATCTCTTTTAGTATCCTCCACCCAACTCTGAGTCCGAGCCATGAGGACATGAGCACGAATCTCATCCTTGAGGCCACTGATAAAACATTCTTGGAAAAAAGAATCAGACATGCCCTCTATACGAAAATCCATTCGCTCAAAAGAAGTTATAAATTATTCCACTATTCCAGATTGTTTCAACTTTGTCAAACAACCTAAATGGTTGGTATCAGTGTCAAAGTGTTCATAAAGCTCTTCCACAAAGTGTGTCCAAGCAACATACCCTTGAATGGAAATTTTTCTCCATTGCCACCATTGCCAACGTTCTTGATCTAGATGGAGAACATCATACCAGAGTTTGGACAAATCATCTGTAATGTCATACAAAGAGAAATAATGTTCCATTTGAGTTACCCAACTAGTGGGATCTGAGCCATCAAATTTGGTCACATCCACCTGCGGAAGGCGTAGGTCACACTGAAAGTGATGGGGCTGAAAATTATGGGAATGAGAGGAAGTTTCAGCTTCGGTATGAAAATGTGGGTCAGATAAAGGGGGATATGAAATTTCCAAATGGGGATATCACAGTGATGAAATTCCCAAATGCTTAACCAGGAAGAAATGTGTAGTGATTTGGCAACTCGAACACAGTTGTGCAACAATAGATCTTGTATGCTCTATGTTTTGTTTCTGTCCCCAAGGGTTAGGTATTCAAGGGTTCTACAAACAAGGGTTTTCCCTGTGCTATAGCTCTCTGATATACGTGCAGGGTCCAATAGTAGTACTTGTTCCAATATCTCAGGGCACCAACTAAGGAGGCTAGACCATGCCTTTAGCCATACTACCCGACTACCTAGGTACTAGAGAGTATCTTCCTGAGTTTTGTACTCGGTGACACTATAGAAGTCAGGTGGCCGATCGTTTTATCTAAAGAGGGCTTCAGGAAATCTAGGCCGATATGTATACATGTGTTTTCTGATGTGCTACCACTCGAAGGGGTACCAACATGGGTTACATGGGTGGCCAACAAATGTGTGCTTAAGTACCACTTGTATTTCCTGCGTGTATGAATCCCTCAACCGTGGGTTTATGCATGCAACGACAAATATCTTTAGCTTAAAGACATCGGAATATGTCTCTACCCTAAAAATAAATAAACCCGCAATTTTCTGCCGAGGAAAGTGCTCTGATACCACTTGTAATATTCCAGATATAAAAAGTATGCAAAACATAAATAAAATGCTAGAAATGGTAGATAAACAACAATATAACCAGAACAACACCACAATAACACTGAAACAATATCAGAATAACACCAGAAAGAGCACTTTGATTCTAAGAGAAATGTCCAGTTGCCTCTTCAAGGGGGTAGCCTCTAGTTGAGCATAGCTCTATTACAATAATATCCAAGCTAGGGTTCTCATACCCTCGACTCCTATTTATACTAAATATGTCTATCAAAAGAACCATATAGAGGAATATCCTTCTAGAAGCGGAAGCTTCTATTAGGTCTTCTTACATTCGACTTATTCTACCTTATTGCAAGGACTTATTAATATTGACCTTTATTACATCCGAATATATTGTTCTACCTACGTGAGGGGTTAGGTCCCTAACATGCAAGCTCAATCTAGGATGAATTCCATTTTTCCATCTATATCTAGCGCATATCTAGATAGGCTCCAATATTAGTTGTTATGGGCATGTATCCCGAACTTTGGTTGTTACATTGAAGTTACTATGGTTTCTTGATGGGCCTGAACATGGTTTGGGGTCTAGTTTCAAGTTTTGGCAGACCCCCTATTCACATTTTTGTACATATTTGTGATATAATAGAATCTTATCACCCCCTCTTTATATATATATATATATATATATATATATATATCATAACAAAGTTATTCATATTAGATAAAACATTTAAGCTATGAAATTAGAAAGATGCACAACTATGATAACTCCAACTATTGTTAATAAATAACAACGAGACTATGAAATCAAGAGATTTCTAACTACCAAAATTAAATAATAGCTAAAAATATAGAAAAAATTAAAAGAAGAGACATAAGAACGCACAATATTTGTGCTTCCTTGAATCAATAATAGTTATGGAATTCCACAAAGGAAATAAAAATATAGATCAATGTACACATATATGTTCATTGTATAATGGTGATGGTGAGATATGATTAGCATGACA
>ML821163.1:0-20382 GCA_009831015.1 Picea engelmannii
AACTGTCTGAAGTTGATACACAATCTCAATGTCCCATATTTCTTATTTACGAACAAGACTAGGGCACCCCAAGGTGACACACTTGGGTGTATATACCCCTTCTTTAGAAGTTATTCAAGTTGCATTTACAATTCCTTTAGCTCCGGTGTACTCATTCTATAAGGAGTCTTTGATACTGGAGTTGCTCCAGGCATCAAATTAATAGAGAAATCAATATCTCTCTTTGAAGGTAGTCCTGGTACCTCCTTGAACACATCCTCAAAATATTTCAGTACTACATGGTCCTCTAGATTTGGTACCTTGTCCTTAGATGCTTCCTCCATATGGGATGCAAATATTTGACAGCCTTTCCTATAACACTTCTTCAACTGCATTGTTGAGATTTCCCAAACAGTAACTGCCATGGGAATTCCTTGGACTGTTTTCCGATTTCCTTCCTCATACAAGCAAGTGAATGCCTTGTTATGGAAGTCTAATATGGCATGGTGTTGGTCCAACCAATCCATACCAATTAGGTAATCATATGACCCAAACGACAAGATGTCAAATTCCACCTTGGTACAAAGTCCATTCATGCCCATTGGACATGATTTAACCAACTCAACAAATTTCCTCTTGGCTCCTATAGCCAGCTGTACCATCCAATATTTCCCATGCTTTCTTATTGGAAAAATAAATCTTTCCACTACCTTAGGGTCTATATAGCTATGACTAGCCCTCAATCAATTAAAATAGTAAAGGCATGGTTATTGATCATACCTTCAACTTCAATCATGTGTGATTGAAACTCATCTTGCTTGTTGTTCCAGGATGCATAGATTCTTGGTACTCTTCTTCCCATGTCCTCCACTGTTTCTGCTTGTTGTACATTGTGGACAAATCTTACCTTGTCACTTTTGTGAGGACAAAATCTATACTTATGGTCTCCTTTATAGCCCCAACATTGAATGGGTTCCTTCCTTGACCTTTTCCCTTCTACCTCAACCATTCTATGCTATCTAAAGATGGTTGTCCTTGAAGATTTTTTCTGAAAAATGGAGGCTTGTTTCCCTTCTGCCTATGTTTCTTCTTGAACTTCTTCTTGTCCTCCCAAGCCTTATGGAAACTAGGATTTCCTTTTTGTTGATCATATCAGCATTTTTCTCTCCTTATCGTTTCTTCCAGAGTCTTGGGGTCATCATATTGGATTTTATTACTGATGAAAGATGGAATCCCACTCAGTTACCTTTGAATATTCACTATCTCATCCTTGATAAAGGATACATACTTCAACAACTCTAAGAATATCCTTTCATATTCATCAGTAGACATGTTTCCCAGTTTAAGTTCAAATAACTCTTTCATCTTTCTATCATAATACCTCTTGGTTAGGTATTCCTTTTCAAAATGCCTCTTGAAATCCTTCCAAGTCACATTTTTCTCCCTGAGGTGTTGTACTTGCACCAGTTGATCCCACCACATGGATGCTTTTCCTTTAAGTTGGTATATGGAAATTATTCCTTCTGCATGAAAAGAATAATTATGTAATTGGAAGTACTTCCTCATGCCTAGCAACCATGTCTCTACATCTTCATCCTTCTTGTGCTCCCCATCAAACATAGGAGGTTTTATTTTGTTCATTTTCCCTCGTAGCTCATCCTCTCGGGGCCTCTTATGCTTCCTAACAGGGGATAGACTTGAGTTGCTTTGTACTCTCTTATTGGAATGCCTCGGGGAGTGTTGGTGATGTTTTCTATCACTTTTTTTTCTTTTGATACTTCCTGATTTGCTTCAGCCACTCTCCTTATCCAATTTATTTTCTACTCTTTCCAGGATCTGCATCAACTTTATGTTGAATTATCCCTATTTCTCCCTGGATTTCATGAGCTATTTTTTATATGCTCGGTGAGTCTGGACATCTTTCTGCAACTTTTCAATGATTTTCATCATGTTTCCTTATTTATCTATCTCTTATCCATGCCCATTGGAGTTTGATCCTTCAACTCCTAAATGAACATCCATTCCTCTAACTTCATTTTCTGAACTGTAAGAACCCTATGCCTTCCCCATTTCTCTACACTATGCATCAATTCAGTTTGGTTATGACAATCATTAACTCGGCAAAATGTGCAGTCAACTGAGTTTTTCCAGGCTATTAGATTTTGATAATTTTCTAGAATAAACTAATCTGATTCAACAAAAACAATATCAGATTCCATTTTCATGGGGTCTTGGTCGGTCAAGAATCCCTTGGGATTATATCTCTAAGCCTCGCTCTGTTCTGTGACAAATTTTCGAGTGTTATCCCCTTTTCTTCAGCCCTTGGTTCGCATGTGACCACGACTGTGACCCAACGCTTATGATTTGGGCGCTTATCTGAAGCTCTGAAACTTCGGGCTCCAGGCTTCGAAGGTTTCCCTTTTTCCACACATCCCAACATCACAGAACAAGGAATTGTAGAATGCACAAAGAATGACAGATCTATGGTCCACCTTCCTTCATGCACCACTTCTTTTAGAGTGTCAAGACTCTGGACTTCACGATATGGTGCCACTCATCCACTGGGGCCAACAGTTTACGTGCTTGAACTAATAAATGCTGAAAATGTCACATCAAACTTTATACTTTTTCAAATTGTGGGGACATGGGTTGGCGGTTTTGGAGTAACCCGTCGATTGTTCCACAATTTTCCCCATGCTGACATGTACCCCTTCTGGGAAACAGTGGTTTGGATTGTGGGACCGCCTTGTATAATTATCTGTCGTGCAACTTTGATCTCCGCAATGCCTCCCAACCATCGATCTTGGTAGATAGTGATCAAATTTAATGCGGGCCCGATCCAACTAACTTCTTCGCCAAGTTTAACTACCTTGTGCCACCACCAGGAGTGCCATGTGGAAGGACACACGAAACCGACATGTGGTCCAATCAGGTGAGTGAAATATGTCATGTTCTAACTGCATTTCTATCATACAAAAGTTCTTAACTCACTGGTACATGGCACACATCCCATGTGTCCACCTCATCCCTAGAGATATCAGCATGCCACGTCACTTCAGGACTTTGGGCTTCGGGAGATTTCACCTTAGCATACCTCGTTTCTCTTGAACGCTGAATTCCCAAACAAGTCGATCTGTTGACACATGTCCCTTTTGATGAACGGTCTAGATGAACTTCGGACTTCGGGACTTTGGGAGTTTGTGCATCAACACACTCCATTTCTCCCGAACATCGTGATCCTAAACAAGTCGATCTTATGACACATGTCTCTTGCTTGGATCAACAGACATGACTTGCATGAAGTTCGCTCTATCTTCTCTACACATGACCGAGAGTTGTGACCTCCACATAACCTTTAGGCGCTTATCTCACTTTGCAATATCGACAGTTGTGTTTTAATGAACCATGAAGGTCAATGGCCAAGAGTGATTGCAAGAAATCAACTTTCTCACACTTTGATTTCCTTCCCGATCTCTGCAATGCAAAGATGCTCGCTCGTAGTGGGATCGATATCCACCTTTGACATGTTGATCTAGCAAGATCAATAATCCTGAGGGATTGCGGAGTCTCAACTTACTCTCGCTTTAATTCCCTTCCCGATCTTCACAATGGCTCCCCATCGTCGATCTCCCTTCAATGAGATATGACGATCATGACTTACTCTTCACTTGATTTGATGGCTTATCTTTATCTCCCCCAGATCTAACGGACCAACACCACAAATGTTGTAATTTATTTCTCTGTGGCCATTTCTTAAACTTGTTACACCTCCTATGTTTATGAACACAGTCCAAGTATTCTTTCAACGTCCTTCTGTCACTCTATACTTCAAAATTCTCTAGAATTTCTTCACCGAATTTATCGTTCATGGCCCATCCAGGTTCCGAGTAGAAACCATGGGCTCTTAAATTGGGTTTTGTCCATTTTGACAACAATTATTTTTCGAAAATTTTTCTTCAGTTCCCACTAACATGGCCCATCAAGGCTCAATTATGAAACCATGGATCTAATACCATTTTGTAACGTCCCCAGTGACCAACAGGCTGGGCAACACCACTTCTTAGACATCTCTCTTAGCTATGATATCATTTTGTAATGCTCCGGACCAACCAGGTCGGGCCATGCTACTGCAATTAATGCTATGATATGCATATATATCTATATGATGTAATTCTAAACAAACAAAACATTCTGTTTATACACATTTCATGCAGAAGAAACAATAATACATACATGCAATAACACAGACAATTATGATAACATTATAACACATGTACACAATACACATCATACAGAGAACATATATTTGGTACTTATATTTCAATAGATGACCACCAACTGTGTGCATACCTTCCATGAACCTCCCAGCCTTAGACCACGTTGCTCATCATGCTCAGTAGTGGGTCACCCCCGAGCTAAGACTAAACTCCACCCAGGGCAAAGGAATCCTAGACCTAGGCTGAGGCTATGCAAAACTGGACTATGCAACTGGAAGGATTCTCTCCAAGGATCCTACTTATGCCAACTGCTCATGGACTCTCATTCCCCACATGCATGTCCCACCCCAGGAATATGCACCTTCATTATTCCACAGTCCATCGGTTTCTCTTCCTCCTTTCCAGGGTTTCAACAACAGGCCGGATCAAGAATTCTTAGAACTCCGTAGCTAGTATTGGAATCCCTCTAGGAGAAATTACTTCCCAGCAAATTGTCTCACCTGGAGAGTTTCTCACAGGCCTGACAACCTGCTTCTTCAACCATGGGCCTGACAACCCGCCTCTTCAATCAACAACCACCAAAATTGGTTAAGGCAAGGGGACGACTCAGCAATTTACATAGGTTCACAAAGGCATAATTGACTCTATCCACGTACTTGTTCAATGTGTATGTGAACTGCACAAGGGATGGCCAACATGCTGAGGATGAACTCATTGGAAAATAAATGGCCAGACTAGTCAAAATGTTGAGAGCAAGTAAGGAAAATGGTGAGAATGGTCAACCTGCAAAATCATGAGAGATCTGCAATCGTGAGAGCGAGCTCCTCAAGAAGGTGGCCATAATGTTTTTTGAACCCCCTACAAAGGTGGAACTTCCCACATAAATCTTCATGTGTCCTAGGTGACACTTGGCTCTCTAGGAGCATGCTCCTCTCCACTTGGTGTTTGTTCCTCTCCTCAAAGGAACTTAGGATAACTGGGTTTAATTTCCCCCAACTTTAGTACTTTTCAGGAATACATTATAATATTCCATTGGGTTAAGCCCTCAATCTTAGCCCCTGTTTCCTAGCCTCTCAGCCCCATTCCTTTCCCTACCTAGTGGAGCTTAGTCCCCCATAACTCTTTCTTTATGGTCGGTCTACACACATCGATGTATTTTATTAATAATATGCATAATTACATATACAAAAATCAAGCCCACTGACCTTAGCATCTAGGCTCTTCGACCTAATAAACACATAATCCTACCAACTTATAATTACTTAGCTCACCAGCCTACAAACATCATTACATTTCATAGGGGCTCGACCTTGGTGTATTACAACATGTGTCTAGAAGGTGATCGATGGTATCATCTTGAATATGACACATAACACATAGAGAAGGGACATATTACCCGTTATTTATGATGATATCTCATGTGAGGAAACGATGATGGATTATGAGCCATAGGAAGGTAGTCACTTTCGACCATGATTTCATATCCCATGTTTTAGTCCAAATGGGCTCATGTTTCTCAACCAAGAGGATAAGTGATAAGATTCCTTGACAGTGAAGGAACCATTAGGTTTATATCGCCATCTTAGTATGTATGGGCCTTGTTGGCAGCGAATTTTATGATTTTACAACTCCCCCAAGAATTTGTCTATTGACTCACCTTGCAGTGTTATCTATCAGTCCCTTAGATGATTCCATGCATGAAATCTCTGTTGATTTTCCTTTCACCAAAATTATTTGAATGATAAGAACCCAAAAGATTGAATGGAGGCCTGTAAAAGAGGATGATGATGAAAGCGGGCTAAGCATGGCAGTTGCTACCAAGAATTCATCCAGAAGTGAGCAGAGGCTCCATTGTAGATTTCCCAGAAACTGTGTTGTTGGATCAAATCTCTTTGAAGATTCACTACATTCGAAATGAGGGATCCAGGGATTACTAGGTTGTAGCAAATGAGCTCCTGTGGGTCCCCATTGGGGGCATATTTTTTATTCCAAATTTGAGGCCATGGATTTGAATTTTTGGCTACCCAATTCCACCAAGTTTTGGCACTAAGAGTTTCATTATTTTTGGCCGGATCACAAAGACCCAGGCTGCCTGTCAATTTTGGCAAGAAAACTTTGTCCCATTTGACAAGAGATCATTTGAAGTGTTTCTTGTTGCCTCCCCAGAGGAAAGTGTGTTGGATGGTTATTATGGATTTGAGGACCCATTTAAGTGAAGCAAGGACAAAGAAAAGGTAGAGGGGCGTGGATTTAAAAACAACTTTGATGAGAATGAGGCACCCATCTAGTTTGAGAGATCGAAAATTCCATGAAGAAAGTTTTTGTTACAACTTGTCGAGGAGCTCTATCCATGTGGAGTGGTTGATGGATGAATCAATTAGGGGTTCTCTGAGAAATTTGGTGGGAAGGGAGGAGATGGAGAAGCCAAGCATCCTAGAAATGTTTCTATGAGTAATGGTAGGCATATTGAAAAAGTAAATTTTGGATTTATCTATATTGATAGTGGTTCTCGAGGCCTCAGAAAAGGTGCTTAAGATACGATGGAAAGAATGATCTTCTTGCACCGATGGATGACCCATTAGGAGATTTTCATCAATAAATTGTTGACGAGACAAGGGGGAGTTCTCATGCAAGAAAAGATGTTTTATGGTGCTAGAGGAACATGCATATTTAAGCATTCATCCTAGGCCTTCCACCATGAGAATAAAAAGGAAGGGGGAGAGGGGTTCACCTTGTAGTATTCCTATAGAAGGGGAAAAATTGGCAAAGGGGGATTCATTGACTAAGATAGAAAAGAAAGCGGAGGATAGGAGAGACAAAATCCACTTAGTCCAAGAAGGGATAAAACCAAAGGCTAAAAGGACTTTCTCAATGTAATCCCAACTTAACTTATCAAAATATTTGGAGAGATCTAACTTAAGAAGCATGCCGGGTTTTTTGGTGGATTTTAAAGAGTGGATAACTTCATGGGAAAGAATGATGTCGTCCAAGATTTTTATGCCTTCTACATAGCCAGTTTTATCTGGAGATCAGATGAGGATAGGAAGGAGAGGCTTGAGGCGATTATCAATGAATTTTGTTATGATTTTGTAGATAACATTGCAAAGGGATATAGGTTTGTACTTACTTGGGGAAGCTGCATTCTCCTCCTTTAGAATGAGTGTGAGGAAGGTGGCGTTGAGAGTAGGTAGCACCCATTGTTTTCTATGTGATTCCTCTATGGTTTCACAGATATCCACCTTCAGAAGGTCCCAACAATTATGAAAAAATTTGATGGAGAATCCATCTAGACCTGGAGAATTTCCTTCATCTATTTGATTGAAAACAACTTCAACTTATTGTAGAGTGATTGGTTGCATCAAGGTTTCAATGTGCTCTTTGGTTATGAGAGAAGGGATGGGATTAACGACCTGATTTATGGTTGCACCTTTGCTGAGATTGTTCTCAGATAGAAGGCCTTTATAGAAGGATACAAGTTCCTACTCAATCTCCTTATGTGTTTCAACTCTCGTGCCATCAATTTTTTTTGAGGGCGTTTATTCTATTGTGCATTATGTGCTAGATGGTAGAATGATGAAAGAAAGTTGTATTGCACTCTCCATATTTTAACTAGGTAATCCTGGATTTTTGCTTCCAGAGAGTCTCCTCTTGCTCACAGTGGTCATCAATTTGTGATTGGATCTCTGCTTCCTTTTGTATTCACTCCTCCGTGTGGCCTTCTGTGATTATTTCTTGTTGGAGCATCTCCATTTCCTAGTCCAAGGTGGTTTTAGCTGTGAAAATGCTTCCAAATGAATGCTTATTCCATTTCTTCAGATTTTTCTTCGGATGCTTGAGGTTTTTTTACAATACAAACATCTTGGAGGTCCCTATGATTTGAGTGTTGTTCCACTGACTTTTTACTGTTTCCTGGAAGTCTGGATGTGTGAGCCAGAATTTCTCAAATATGAATGGTCTATGAGAGCAATTTCCTTCTTTTTTCTAGAGTAGGTGGATAGGCCAATGGTCGGAGCATTTCAAGGGGAGAATAGTGGTAGTCAAATCCTCTCTAGACGTAGCTATATCCTCATAGACGAGGAAGTGATATAACCTCAAAGCAATTTGGTTCAATCCTCCATGTCGATTGTTCCAAGTGAAAAATCCATTGATTGTTTCTAAATCCACCATCTCATTGTTTTCTATGAAATCTTTAAAATCGATGTCCTCCTGAGTTAAATATATGCACCCCCCCTCCCTTCTTCTCATGGAGAGAAGTTATTAGGTTGAAGTCAACTGCTAGGAGCCAGGGATTTTGAGGGAGAGTGTGCTTGTACCACTCAATAAATTCTAGCATTTTGATTTTGTGCTCTGGAGATTGAGGCCCATAGACATTTGTGATATGGCCATGAATGTTAGTACCTAAAAAGTGAAAATATGATGAAATGGAATTCTTGGTGGCCAAAAAATCATTAAGAGTTACCTCATGAGGATTCCATATGATTTCCAGGCCTCCTGACACACCATTTGCATCCACTTTTGTCATCATAGTACCTTTCCAGAGACAAACCATAAGAGTCTCTAGATTGCTACTGTTGGACTTTGTTTCTTGGATTAAAATGATTAAGGGATTTTCCTGGAGAATATTTCTATGAATCATTCTATGTTTGGTAGAGCCATTGATTCCCCTTACATTCCAAGAGATGAATTTCATTGAGAACTAGTAGTATTGACAGGAAATAACTATGTTAGCTGGGCATATTTCCTTGATTCGAATAGCCTAGTGCCTAGAGTATTAAGGCGTCGCAGATCCATTTTTCTACCTCTTTTTTTGGGGTCCCTTTGAGCTTTCTTTTGTTATTTTTGTGAGATGTTTTGAATGCCTAGTTTTGATCTTTCTTTGGCTTTGGATAAGGCATATTTGAGCAGTTGGATCTGTTTGGGGAATATTGTGTGAAAGGCTCAATGTCGACATGCTTCTTCCATCCCAAGGAGGTCAAGGTTTCCCATATCTAGGTCACTCATATCCTCATCCATTACTACATCAAAGTCTGGGTTTGAGGTAGTTAGTGGAACTTCTTGGGAGGTCAGGGTTTTGGAGGTAGAATGACCTTGAGGTTCCCTATTTTTCCTGCTTTGATTAGGGTATTGATTTTGGTCTGGATTTGGTTCTTGATGCTTCCTTTTGGGTGTTGGTTGGTCCTCTACATATTGGGTTTCTATTTCTTCCAATTAATCATCTATAATATCAAAGTTGTTTCTTGTTATAGGATTTGTTGTCTTTCTAAAAATTGGATTCTTGTGATTGGGGTGTCGCCTATTTGTTACTTTTTTGAATCCCTCATCATTTGTGGTCCTCGACTTCTTAGTATCCATAATAGGATTTTTTTGTGGAAACTATCTGTAAAGGTTCCCATGTTCATGGAATTTCAAACAATGGAAGGGAACATGCTCATAATCCATTGGTTGGATCCACTCTAGATCTTAATGTACCAGACAAACAAAGTTTGACAGTGCCCTTGCTATGTGCATGTAGACACAGATCCTTACATATGATGTGTATTTGTTGCTTCTAGTTTGATTTTCAATTTTAACAAAGTCTCCCAGAGAATTACATATATCACGAAGAGTTTCCTCATCCTAATAGTCTGTGGGAGGGAGTATAGGTGGATCCACACTAGAGCCCATGTGAAATCGTCCTTATCTGGTTTGAACCTTTCAGTCTAGTTACGAAGGTATAAGCCTCCAGAGTTAAGGAAATATGGGCCTCCATCCATGATTATATCTTTGTCTTCAGTCCTTGAGAAGATGAAAATGAAAAAACCTTTAGATACAAGCTCGAGATCAAAGTGGTCTTTCAACTTCCATTTGGCCAAAATCCAACCTATGAGGGCCTTTTCAGTTGGCCAAACCTGAATGAATTTGTAGATAAAGGCATGATATTTCATAAATTGGATTCTAGCATTGATTCTCACTAGGGGTAATTCTACATGCGACCGATTTTCCATCTGAGATATGCATGTGCTTGTTTTCTTGTATTTATATGGATCCAGTTTTCGCCGTGGAGTATGCGATCCTTATTATGTCTCCATCCTACTCAAGAGTTGGTTTTAAACCACTCCATCATTGTTTCCTGCCATTTGATTATGACTCACAATCATTGTAGCAGGGTCCTTCAGGGATGGGGAAGGGCTATCAATTATGGAGGTTAGAGTGTAGAGGTGAAATTATTGAGGGCATCAAGCATGAAAATGAGAAGTGTGCTAGCAAGGTTCAGTGAGAGATGTGGAGCTCTCCCATCATTCACATGTACCTTTTTACTCTTACTTCTTGTTAGTGGACCTTTATAAGATTCCATTTTTTCTTGGATTCACACCCTTCTTCTTTGTCTCAATGTTATCTCTCTTCCTTCCTCCCGAGAAAGGGTTTCCAACAATATTTTGAGCTCTACTCGACTTCTTATTGTTGTTATTCATGTTGATGTTGGAAGTCACCTTTAGATTGTAGCAGAGGTAAGCCTAAGCCCCATCAATTTTTATGTCACAGTAAATAGTTTAAAGGGTGGTCTAATGGACACAATCTCAAGGTTATATAGCTTTGACTCAGAATCCTAGACCATGAAATGCGTAGGTAAGTGAGGTCTTGATCTAACTTCAGTTAGTAAGTTGTAGTAAAAGGGTGAGTAGGGGGAAGAACTGGTAAGAAGATGTAAGGGCCTGTTGTGGAAATCTGGTCTTCCAATAGCCTAAGGAGGAAAAGCTTCAAGAACGAGATCCTCTTGGACCCAAATCTTCATACACTAAGATATGTATAAACGACACAGTTACAACATCACAATGATCAAACCTACATCATCATGCTACTATAACATCTCGACTGGATCCTCCAATTCCAAGCTACTCAGTATAAGAGGGGAAAAGATAACATGAGAAACTAGTTAAAACTGGTGAGAATATTACAGTGATCAAACCTTCATCACAACAACATCACAAACCTCGACTAGATCCTCCAATTTTTAGTGTCTTAACATAGTTTTTATAGAGATATGGAAAGAATTTCACTTTCATTAAACAATAAGTCTCAAATACATGTACATAACCAGAGAACCAGAAGGCTCGTTAAAACTTTACAAGCGGGAGCATAGCTCTAACATCGACACTAACAAAATGGAAAAAATTCCTACATTTACTTAGAGATAGATTCCCTGCTGAAGGTGTGATCATGTCATGAGTTCAAGGCTTTGCGTTGGTGAGTTTCTCTGCCAGGTTGTGCATGCAGACGTTGGTCGGACTGCCCATGCAGTCTTTTGTCAGACACGGTCTCTGTCAGCCCAGAATGATGTCCTGTCTCTGCAATTTGTCTCTTTTTGGAATGTTATTTAAGGAAAGAGACGATGTCTTACCCACCTCCCTTATTTACATTAGCTCCTACATTGGGATCTAAGTGGGTGGAGTCAACGCCTGCACTGGATGACATGGAAATTTTCCCTTGGTTGTCTACTACTTTGTTTAACTGTTTCAAGGGGACCTAGATGACCGATGTGGATGAGCATCTGGCGGGGGTGATGGCTCCATCGATGCAGAGGTGGCGTGAGAGACGCCCATGTGGATAGTCGTGGTAGGTGGAAGGTGACCGGGAAAATATGGGTGGCAAAAAATGTGGGTGTTGCACTGGAACAGGTTGGTGATGAAGTGGCACAAGGTGATGAAGTGGGGGCAGAGAAAAAGGTTGTGGAAGTGGATGGGATGGGGACCATCTGTCTATAAGGAGGTGAGCGGTAGAACACTTGGCAAGAGATGGTAGGTGGGAGTGATAAGGGACATGGTCTGAGGGTGAGTGGATGACAAGTATACCATCATGAGACAAGGAGAGAGAGCGGATGATGTGATGGGCAGAGGTGAGAAACAGAGTGGAAGACAGATGTCAGTGGGGGGCGATAGCTGTAAAGGATGGTAGTAAGTGGTCTACTCAAAGGGGGTGGGCAGTGGTAAGAGATTTTAGGTGAGGGGGTTTGAGTTAAGGAGAGGATGACACATTAGTGGGGGTCCCTCATTTTAAAACCACCAACTCAAACCCCCCCCCCCTCGTTAAAGGAAGAACATCGAGGTGGGGGTCTAATATGGCTCCTGCACCGTATATCTGGGCACGCGAATCTCGGCTGCCCAAATCTATGCATCTCTTAGTGAGATGCTCCAGCACACATAAAACTTAGGATAAGTGGGTTTTAGCCCATTTCTTTCCACTTTTTCGCCAAAGGGGTCCATTTCTTAGGAAAACACCCCCTTACAAATAAATGTGATAACATTAGGCTCCATGGGGGATGTCTTGCTCCCTGTGAGATGCCAATAACTCTTCTGCAGCTTTTGTGCCTTGCAGTTGGGTTATGGGCCATTTATAAAACTGAAAACAAAAGAAAACAATATTTACAAATACATGGGAGCCACTTATGGCTCAAGCAAAGAACTTCTTTAGAAAATGCCCATTTATAGGGCCACCAAAAACTTCATCGCCCTCCAAATTATGCAACATGTAGGTATTATTCAAAATTATCTCAGAAACCTTTAAGGGCCCAATCCAGAGGGCTTCAAATTTACTGTGTTTTCCCTTATATTGTCTGGGTGCATCCCATTTAAGTACTAGTTCTCCCGGTTGGAAATATTCTTTCTTCGCCTTTCCGTCAAAGGCTTGCTTGATCCTTCACGAACTATCATGAGCTTTGTCCATCACCTACTCTCTAGTCTATTGGGCTTCTACCAGTTGATGAATTCTCCTGATCATATCGTCAGTCTCTTCTTGATAATCCTGAAAGAATTTTTCCACAGGTAGGGAAAGTTGAGCAGGAAAAATTGTTTCAGTCCCATATAAAAGTTGGAAAGGGGAGAGGCCCAGGGATATCTTCATTGTCACTCGATCATCCCACGGGGAAAACTTAATCTTTGAATCCCATGCTTTCTTATTGTCCTCTAGCAGTATTTTGATGATCTTTATCAGGATTTTGTTAGAGGACTTTGCTAGTCCATTTCCCTGGGGGTAGTAGGGGGAAGAGTGGATCAATGAAATTTCGAACTGCTCACAAAACTTGACGAGTGGTTTGGCCTTGAAGGATGAAGAATTATTGGTGATGATTCTTCTTGGGCAGCCAAACCTTGCCATAATATCCTCAAGAAAACCTAGGATGAATTTTTGAGAAGCGCTCCTTGTGGGAATAGCTTCTATCCACTTGGTGAAATAATCTGTTGCAGTCAAGATCCACCTGTGCTAACCACTTGAAGTAGGATGAATTTCTCCAATAAATTATATGCCCCACTGCTAAAATGGTCTTGAAGCTACCATGGGCTTCAATGGAAGTGACTTGATTTGTTGGTTCCCAACAAATTTTTGACATTTGATGCAAGCCTTGATTTTCGCACAGACATCAGTGAATAGAGTAGGATAGAAGTACCCGGCTCTGAGAATTTTCTGGGGTGTGGTTCTCCAGAAATGATGCCCCCCACACAGGCTATTATGAAAGTCAAACATAATCTTTTGGGCCTCATGTGAGTCTAAACATCTCAGAAGAACACCTAGAGGGTCTTTCCAATACAAGACCTGGTCAATAAGGCAATATCTAATTGCTTTGAGCTTTAAATCTCTTGCCTTGCTCTTCCCCATTCTGTTAGGGTGTCTTAATTCTTGCAGAAAATATATTGTGTCTTTGTACCAAGGGCACTCTTCCAGTGGAGGGATATCTTGAGGACTGTTATCAGGCAGCTTAGTCTACTGATATTATGAGTAAGTGTTGATAAAATTAACCCCCAAAGATTTAGAATTAGATTTAGCCAACAACTTGGCTAAACCTTGACCTTTAAGTAGTTTGGTGGGTTTTATTTCCAGATAAAATTCAAGAATATTGGCAATCCACTTGCTCCTTCTCTCATCTATGTTAGACTGAATGAGGATGTCCTTCACAGATGTTGAAGGAACATATGAAATGATCTTTGAATGCAAAACATAAACTCTGAAAGCTTTGAGAGCTTTCACTGGGGCATAGGCATGTTTCTCCACGATATCATATTTTGCCTCTGTATCTCTTAATGCCCTGATAAAAAATGAAATTGGTTGCTCTAGCCCTTCAACATTCTTCTGTAGAAAAATTGTTTCCACCGTATCAAAAGAAGCAAAAGAAAAAATCAGAAAATCCTTGGAATAATCAGGATTGACAAGAACAGGTGCCTCAGTCAATGCCTTCTTGATCTAGCTGAAGGATTCTCAGGACTCAGTAGTCCATTTTACTTCATTTCCCTTTTTGAGCATGATTGTGATATGTTTCACCATCTCAACAAAATTGGAAACAAACCTCCTTAAGAAATTAATTTCCCCAGGAAATACCGAACTTCCTTCCTGATCTGGGAAGTGACAAGGTTTGAATAGCTTCTACCTTGCTTCAATCAATTCTGACCCCATCAGTTGATACTATGTGCCCCAATAATTTCCCTTCCTTCATGGAAAACAATGATTTCTTTGGATTTAAGGAGAGACCAAACCTTTTGCACTTCAAGAAGATGACAACAGTGTTCTTTATCATATCTAGAAAATACTTTTATATCATCTAGATAGATGATCATAAACTGATCCTTCTCCCCAATGAAGGTGATGCTCATGGCTCAGTGAAAGGTTGCTCATGCGTTCATCAATCCAAAGGGTATTTTATCATACATGAAAGTGCCCCAAGGAGTGGTGAAGGTTGTATTTTCTCTATCATTAGGAAAGACAAAGATCCGATTGTAGCTATAAAATCCATCAATCATGGAAATCCTAGATGCACCAGTTACCCTTTGCAATATGTGTTCCATCTTTGGTAGTGGGTAATTATCCTTCCTAGAGCTCCTGTTCAGATTTATGAAGTCAACACAGAGTTTGATTTCTCCACTCTTTTTTCTCACTGGGACTAGGTTGGCTACCCACTCATAATTTATCAAAGGAACAATAATATTAGCATCCAAAAGATTCTTCACCTCCCTTTCCATAATAGGCAGCAACGTAGGATTTATTTGTCTTAATTTCTGCCTAAATGGATTGGCCTCCTCTTTAAATGGGATCTTGTGTTCAATGACACTGGTGTCATATGTTCTGAAATATCTATATGTCCAAGCAAACACATAAGAAAATTACTTTAATAGCTCAGTATACTCAGCCCTCTGCTCTCTTGATAGGTTGCTTGACAATTTGACAAATTTTGGGTCCTTCTCTGTGCCAATATTGCACTCGGAATCATTATTTGAGATTTTACCCTTCACCACCACATCATTTCTGTTAGAAATCCTTTCCAAAGGAACTAGTCCCTTTAGGATGTAACTGTTGTGTAGCTGGACAATGTGACGATCAACAATCTTTTTCAAGAAAACATCAGGATGGGGCTCTATTTCAGAGTCAAGATCTTGATCAATGTGCGATACAGAAAAGTCCTCGACAGTTTCCAGGAATCTTTTGATTTCAAGATCATCCTCAAACACTTTCCATTGCTTGACATTGTCAGGTATAGAGGGTCTATATTTCACTTCTACGTCATACCTGAGTTTAGGTGGCAGATGGACTTTGAAATTGCTTGTTGAAACAACCAAAGAATCGCCCATGACATTATTTTCCCTTGGAATATATGAAATGTTGAAAGACGATAAAAAACTGTCAATGAGGTCCCATACTTCGTTTCTATAGGTTCTGAGTCTGGGATTCTTAGCTTGATACAGATTTCTAATTTGTTTAACAATCAATTCTGCATCTCCAAACACAGATATTTCCTTGATCCCCATGTCTTTTGCAGCCTTTAAGACTAAAAAAAGAGCTTCATACTCTGCCACATTGTTGGTAGCTTCAAATTCCAATTTGTATGACAAAGATATGGCTTCCTGAGCTGGTGAAACCAAAACTACTCCAACACCAACAACATACTTAGAGGAGGCTCCATCAAAAAACATTTTCCAAACAGAGGTGGTGGAGAAATAAGCTTCATGAAAACCCATGGACTGCTTTTTGAGATTTAATGCGGGCTCAGGAGCATTAGTTAATTGCAAAAAATTGGCCCCCAACTCGGTGTCAAGTGAAAATATAGGATGGTTGGTGGGGTCAGATTCATCACTAATAATATAGGCCAATTGAGCCTCTTTGTATAGTCTTCTATGCTCCCCTCCAAACACAGGAATGGTGGCATATGTGAGGTCCATCTGCAAGGTTCCCCCAAGCCTTTTAATCCAAGATCTTGACAAAATCATGCCAAACTTGGGAGGAACGTCATCCACCACAATATCCATGACCACACTCTTCATGGGCAGCTGAAACAAGGTCACAACTAGATATTTAATGACCCCAAGACATTGCACCCTCCTTGAATCAAAAGAATACAAATCATGATGATCCTTTTTTATCTCTAGTCGCAGTTCTTCCATGACAGTTTTGGGCATGAGATTATGAGATGCCCCTGAGTCCATCAAGCAATTATGCAACACCTTATCATGTATGTGCAGTGATGTATAGAAGGGAGGGGATGAATCATATCTATATTCTATCATAGGACCTAGTATGACAACTGGCTTTTCATCTTGGAGATTTACTGAGTCTGTAGGATGGAAATATGGCTTAGGCTGCAACATCTTAGAGAGGGACCTTTTGAAGTCTTTATGTTTGACTAGCTCTGAAAGGGGAACAGGGATTCAGATCTTCTGGATTTCATGCTCAAAACTAAAGGAGGGAGGGGGCTTCAGAATCTCTCTTACCTCTGGGACAAGGTCTTTGGCTATTGGTGGAGGATAATGAGATTTCTTTTCTTTTTCTTTGTTTGTTGTGTCTTTAGTAGGCTTATCTGCTATGAAAGGTTGATCAGGATGTCAAACTTCCCTTCCTTCGTCTTAGACTTGAGGTTATATTTATTGGGACTACAATTGGCTTTCTCCCCCTTGCTTAGCTCATTTATTTGATTGTTCATGAGGGACTCCTTGTAGGCATATTTAGTTAAATGGGGAAAAGGGGAGATGTCTCCAATACAATGAATTTCAGGGTCATGCTCTTCCTCCTTTCCTTCTTCATCATCAACAAGGTTATTTTGAAGAGGGGTTTGGAATTTTTTTATCATCCCTATCTCTTTTTCTAGGCTTTCCTGGCATAATCTGAGGAGCATGGTTATTCGGCCTCCTGAAGTTTCCTCTGTTATAAATATTTGGGACGTTCCTATAACCTTTCTTCCCTTCAAACTTCATCTTCTCCATTTCTGCAGAAAGGGATTTCACCATCTTGGTCAATTCATCCACTTGAGGTTGGGATGCAGAAGAGCCAGATGTTGAGGCCTCAGATCTCCCTCTTCCTTTGTCTCTCTCATCTTTGTTCCTAAGTCTGTCAACTTCCAATGCATTGGATTCTACCTCCATGGCTACATCTTTCATATGAGCCAGATAATTAGCTCTTCTTTCTTTGAGCATGAGGTAGAAGTCAGGTTCAAAAGCACTAGCATAAGTGATTTTGTTAGAGGCTTTAGTAGGCTTTATCTTGGCATGGATTTTATTGTACATCTTGTTGAATCATTTGGAGAAGTCAGAGATTGATTCTCCCTCTTTCCTCTCCAGGTACCCAAACTCTGTGATATAATACATAAATTCTTTTTTATCCCCCCACTGCCTCAAGAAGGCATCATCTAGAGCCTCAATCACAACAATGGATCTAGGAGTCAAGCTTATGAACCACTTTCTAGCCTCATCATCAAGGCTTTGGATGAAGACTCTCATCTAGACATCTTCATTTTCAATATTCAGATTATCTGCATAATTGTAGAAGGAAGCAAGGTGCTCTTCAGTAGTTATGTCTTCTTCTCCAATGAACTTGGGCATATATTTCAGGTAATCTCCATCAGGGATATAATTCATGGGTTGAGGTAAGACCAGGGGGGAATATCTTGCAGCCACTATGGCATCCATTCTATTCCTAGGTGGATTAGCACCCGCCATAGGGATGTGAGGTAGAGGAGAACTAGGAGGTGAAGGTGTTAGAACAGGGGAGGCTGGAACTGAGCTTCCAAGAGGAAAGGGAAACAACAGAGGATTTGGGAGAAAATGCTAAAGGCCTTGATGGAATAGGGGTCTCTCCTTTTATGGTAGTGGCAATAATAATAGGAGGAGTGGTGAAGCCCAGGGTAGGAAAATCTTCTGAGGTGCTAATTATAAACCACGGTACAAATTCAAGGGACAAAGGAGTGTCAATGGTTTCTCCCTCCAATCCCAGACCAGGAGGGGAAAACTCAATAGGAACACTCCCAAAATTCAAAGTTCAGGAAACTCCAACATAAGGTATAACAGAAGGGTGAAAATAAGAAATTGGAGTTCTTATAGGATAATGAAAATCATCATAAATACCTGGTTCAAAAGTAGAAGTACCTTTCCCTTTCTGATAATTTTCTCTGGGTCAAATTGAGGTGTTGCCAAAGGAAGCTGTGGAGTAGACCTTGTGTGTCTGCCTCTAGAAGCCACAGCTGAAACAGTGGAGTCGCCAATAGATCTACATCAATTGAGTCACCATAGTGGAGTCGCCAAGTGCACAGTTTCAATCTTAATGTATTGGGTTCTAATGCACCTTCAGAACTGGTAATATTTGTCGTTCAATCTTGGGGAAAATATTAAATTCATCCCCGGTAACGGCGCCAGAAATGTTGACATTGGAAGTCACCTCTGGATTGCAGCAGAGGTAAGCCCAAGGCCATTCAGTTTGTATGTCATAGTAAATAGTTTCAAGGGTGGTCTAATGGATGCAGTCTCAAGGTTATATTGCTTTAACTCAGAATCCTGGACCATGCAATGCGTAGGTAAGTGAGGTCTTGATCTAAATTTAGTCAGTAAGTTACAATAAAAGGGTGAGTAGGGGAAAGAACTAGTAAGGAGATGTAAGGGCCTATTGTGGACATCCGGTCTTCCAGTAGCCTAAGGAGGAAAATATTCAAGAACAAGATCCTCTTGGACCCAAAGCTTCAGACACTAAGATATGTATAAACGACACGGTTACAACAACATGATGATCAAACCTACATCATAGTGCTACTATAATAGCTCGTCTGGATCCTCCAATTCCGAGCTACTTAGTATAAGAGGGGAAAAGATAACATGAGAAACTGGATAAAATTGGTGAGAGTATTATAGTGATCAAACCTTCATCACAACAACATCACAACCCTTGAATGGATCCTCCAATTATGAGTGTCTTAACACAGTGTTTACAGAGAGATGGAAAAAAGCTAACTTTCATTAAACAAGAAGTATCAAATACATGTACATAACTAGAGAACCAGAAGCCTCATTAAAACTTTACAAGAGGGAGCATAGTTCTACCATAGACACTAAAAAAATGGAAAAAATGTCTTCATATACTTAGAAATGGCTCCCTTGTTGAAGGTGTGATCATGTCATGAATTCAAGGCTTTGCGTTGGTGAGTTTCTCTTTCAGGATGCGCATGCAGATTTTGGTCGGACTGCCCATGCAATCTTTTGTCAGACGTGATATCTATCAACCCAAACTGACATCCTGTCTCTGTGATTTGTCTCTTTCTGGCATTCTATTTAAGGAAGGAGATGATGTCTCACCCACCTCCCTTATTTACATTAACTGTTTCATTGGGATTTGAGTGGGTGGAGTCAACGCCTGCACTGGATGACATGGCGGTTTTCCCTTGGTTGTCTGCTTCTTTGTTGAACTGTTGCAAGGGGACCCAAGCGGTGGATGTGGATGAGGATCTAGAGGGGGAAATGGCTCCATTGACACGGAGGTGAGGCGAGAGATGCCCATGTGGAAAGTCGTGGTAGATGGAAGGTGACCAGGAAAATACAGGTGGTGGAAAACATGGGTGTTGCGTTGGGACAGGTTGGTGATGAAGTGGCACAAGATGATGAAGTGGGGGCAGAGAAAAAGGTTGTGGTAGTGGACGGGATGGGGACCATCTAACTAGAAAGAGGTGAGTGGTAGAACACTTGGCAGGAGATGGTAAGCGAGAGTGATAAGGGACATGGTCTGAGGGTGAGTGGAGGACAGGTGTACCATCATGAGATGAGGAGGGAGAGCATGCGATGTGATGGGCAGAGGTGAGAGACGAAGTGGAATATAGATGTCAGCAGAGGGGGTAGCTGTAAAGGATGGTAGTAAGTGGTCTACTCTGAGGGGGTAGGCAACAGTAAGAGGTTTTAGGCTGGGGGGGTCCGAGTTA
>ML821163.1:20482-36674 GCA_009831015.1 Picea engelmannii
CTGATATGGCTCTTGTGTTGTAGATCTGGGTGCACAGATCTCAGCAGCCCAGATCTACGTGTCTCTTAGTGAGACACGCCTGTGCACATAAAACTTAGGATAAGTGGGTTTTAGCCCATTTCTTTCCACTTTTTCACCAAATGGGTCCATTTCTTAGGAAAACATCCCCTTACAAATAAATGTGATAACAATTCCCAAGTCATAAAATTGATGCATAACACTTCTTTTATTTCCAAGACTGATTTGTAACTACGATTGATAAGGGTCTCATCGAGTCATTAACATTTTGGTTTGCGAAACCAACCTTTTGTTCTCTCCAATCGAGTCACCAAAAAAGTTGGTTTTCATATTGGTCTCAATCCCAACAACAATCTCACGAGGATAAAATATCCCCTTGCATTTTTATAGAGGTGGTACTCCTCTGTTATAATCTAAAATATGTGGCTTGATGTTCTTTGAAGAATAGGTGAATACTAAACAGTAAGCCCCAATATGTATTTCTTGGAATAAAATACAAAAATACTATTCAAGTATGAAAGAATATTCACATGAAAATTTCTTGAGAGAAGGACCGTGAATCTTTTAAAGACCGAAATTACATTTATACAGAATATTATACAAAGATAAGTAAACCATAATATCAAAATGAAACATTCCTCACATCCATCACAACATAATAAGGCTTGGTCACATTCATAAGATAGAAAAATATGAGTCCACAATACAAAGAACTTTAAAAGAGTATTTCATTCAAAACATAAATGAATATGATAGGTGAACTTCAAAAATCTCGTGCTCATAAACTTAGAGTTTGAGAAATCATTAAAGTTTCACCCCAAAATAGTTCGTTGGGGAGTATAAAAAATAATAGTTTGTTTACAATAAATTTAAAAGTCTACGTTCATCCAAATGGACCATAAAAGAAAGTTGAAGAGGGATGGACCTGAAATAAGAGAAAGGAGATGATTAAATATCAATTATGGGTTCTCAAATAATGAAAATATACAATAGGATGATTTTTGAACGAACGGTATGAAGAATAGGAGATTTTGAAAGGTGACAAGTTTACTTACTGTGATGGATTCTCTCTCATTATCTTCTTGCTAATGTTCCTTTTGTATTCTTTGTTGTTGGGATTCCATGACCAGTTGCAAATACCTCTTCTTGATATGGTTCGTTTATTTTAGTTAAGGCCTTTTTAAACCAATTCTCAATATAATCTCTCATTGGTTCAACAATTACTTCTTGCCTTACTTTTATGTCAAATAATGGACTTTCTAGATCTCTAAAGTCCATTGAAAGTTGGTGTAGTGTATCCTCAATATATTCATTTTTGTTTACATAACTAACCACAAAAATTTCTACTTCTATTTTTGAATACTCGTTCAATCTATTAAATCTCTTAGCTGATGAAGTCTTCAACAAATCCAATTTTTCTTCAAATTGTTCTTTTGACATAAGCATGGAATTTAATATTAGTTTTGGGTCTCCAACATCTCTGGTTGATCTAGATAAATCCAATTCGATTATTTTAAGTATAACTCTCCTCTTTTGAAACTTATAATATCACAATCAACTAACATTTCTTTTAAACTTTTTATTCTTTTTAGCCACCATACCTTGAGCTTCTTTATACAGATTGGGGAAGGAAAGTCCTCTTGTTTTCTCCTGTACTCACTAACACTTAAAATGTTTGCAACAAAGGTGGAAAAAAACCCTTTATAAAATTCTTCATCATTTTCTATATCAGTCCGAAGGTATTATATGAAGTTTTTCATTCTTGATCCCAAAGAGACAAAGCTATTTTCTAATTCCCATATTTTGAGAATAAGTGACATTATTGTCTTGATGTTTTCTCCAACATGCCTTCTAATAACAACGAGTACACTTGATGTTCCTCTAAGTCTGGAGCTGAATTCCGGTGTTCCATCAAGACTCTTCCAAGGATCCATTGTAGAAATTGTGATGGAAAATATAGGTGGGGGCACTAGATCTCTCTCTAGTTCTTTATTTTTATCCTTTAGAATGACATTTTCATTCTTCATTTCTCCAATTGAAATTTTGAGGCTTTTCATGTAGCTTCATGAATCTGTACAATTTTGGAAGGAATAACTCCATTGAAGTTGAGTTCTGAGCTCAATTTTCCTTCAACCATATATTTTTGAAGGAACTCTTTCAATAACCAATTTCTTTGAACTTTTTGTCAAACATGGCACTATGCAGAGTCAAGGATTCTTCTTCAAATAGAATTGGCTCTTGGGTGGCCAACTCTGTTGCAACTTCTCTGCTCTCTTGAATCCTTCACAATTCATCTGGGAATTCAATATCTTCAATGTTCACATCAAGATTCATATATTCAAGAACAATCTATTCTTTAGGTATGACTACACTTCCTCCCTTATTTGTCCCTCTTTTCTTTTTACTGGTCACTAAGAGTTTGTGGGGTCATTAGAGACTTCAATTAGGAGGGTTTTGTTCACTTCCATCATCGGAATTGTCTATTGAAGATTTCCTTTATTCCGGAACTTCAGACTGATATTTTTGTTTGAGCAGGCCTATTTTCTGAGAAGTATTAGGAGACAGTGAACTTCTCTTGTTCACGACTCTTCTGTGTTGTCTATGTTGATCAGTGGTACTAATTTTTTTTTCAATATCCTCTTGTTTTTTATCAATAGACAATACTTGAGAATTTTGGTTATCACCTTCTTCTTCTATGAATAGAAATATACTACACAATATGACACTATAGCCTACATATGTCATGTGTTTCATAAACAATTGGTTAGGATCAAACCCTTTGATTTCATCCGCTTTATTTAAATTAAAATGATCAAATTGGGCTGAGAATACATCAATATTTGTAGTTATTTTCAACATTATCTCTCCAATTTTCCATGGTAGAGGAATAAACTTCCCTTTCCTCTTTTCATGAAAGAAATTGGCTTTAAATATATATTGCTTCCATACTTCGACAAGAAATATCTTATCTGAAACATAATACGACAAATTATCCATGTTTTCTCTGTGTTTCATATTGGCCCCTTGCCAACCCCAAGAGATACTTCTATAGCATATTTAATACATGTCTCAGGAAATTGTTAATGGATGTGATGATGCTCATGACTCTGTTGGTGTAATTTTTGAGGCAATATTCTTTCATTAAGTGTGGTATATTTTTCTTATCAGATAATCGACAAATTCAATCTGATCTTGTAACTTCTCAATGACCTTTCAAATATCAAAGAGGGATCTTGATTTACTCATAGAAGTTATGAAGTCTGGTCTTTTAGACATGAAAAACCTGAAAATTATTTTCAATTTTCTTTGCCATCTCTATCTCATTATTCAAATATTTAGTATGTTTTGTTACTTCTTCATCGACAAGGTATTTTTTAATATATCCTTCATCTTTCTATCTCTCACATGAGCCAATTCTTATCTGATTGGATAACCTGGATTTCAAGCTACAATTGTTGGACAATAACACTAAATTGTTGTAGATTGATCTTGAACATTGATCTATGAGTCCAGATATTTGTCCCACGTGCATTTGGAATATTGATCATAAGGTGTTAATATTGTGTAATATTTTCCATATCATTTGTGTAAGAAACCACCATTGTTATTTACCATGGCGCACCCTATAACCTTTTAAGACATGATCAGTGTCACATTTGAGACCCAAAAGTAATATATTAATAGCGAAAAATATATATGAAATGATAGGAGGAAATAGGAAGCTCGATAGTCTTATAAAAAAGCATCAAGCAGAAAAGGTATCATGAATGAGTCTGATTCATGCTTTCCAATAGGAATGTTTCTGAATACTTTGTGTGAAGTGGAAACCTGATAGGATTTCATGAAGAGAAAGGTTGATAGGCTTATCGAAAAGGTGTGATCCAATGGTGTTCAAGAAGCAGATAATCCGATAGATTTTGGGAAGAGATCAATTCGATAATTCTGTCCTAATAGGTAGAGCCCGATAAGTTTGCGACATATAAATTCCATGTTGGTCAAAAATATGTCAGCATGGCATGCTAGTGCCATGTCACCATCGCGAGGCAAATCCATAGGAAGAAGAGGGGTTTGGCACAAACCTGTCTTGCTGATGTGGAAGTCCTTGAACAAGAGAATCCAATAAAGAGAATTTTGATATGCTCAGTGGATTGGGAAAACCAAAGTAAAATTCCATTGCGATATGAGAACATGATATGCCTAGGCCGATGCAGTTTCATAATCCGATAATAGTGATAAAAAGGAAAACCTAAAAGATCGCAATTGGTCCAGATGTTAATGGGAAAATGTGTCTGTTGTTCGAGCAGCGTGGGTCGTTTATTTGAAAAGGGGATCAGTATAAGGGAAGGAGCTGGGAATAATGGTTTCACCTGATAGAGGAAAATTTGATAGGATTTCAGGCCTTGGGTTTTGACAACTCGAAAAGAGGATGTTTGTTTATCATCCCAATGGGACAAACCTGACGAGGGGAGATTGATAGCATTGTGGCCTTTGAGCTCTCATAAAGGTATTAGGTCCATATAACCATTGTATTCCGAATAGGTATTCTTGACAAAAACAAGGTTGACAAGGAAATCCCATTGAGAAGATATTATTGTGAGACAAGGTTCCACTGTAGGTCATGGTTTCATATACAATTCAATTTTCATGTCATGGCTCAAGGTACCAATAAAAAAACTTAGACCTTGGTATAGCAAGGAAGAAGAGAAAAAAAACACGATAATGTCGGAGGAAGAACCAGAGTAAAAGAAAGCTCAATTCCAAATGCTTGGTTCCACAAAGATTAAGATATTATTTGGAAAGAAGTCTGGCTAGGAGGTATAGGATCAAGGGATGTCCTCAAGAATACTTGAGTTTTCCATCTTTTTTATTGACGAAAAACCCTTATATTTGAGTTCTTCCTGCGCCATGTAATCAACTGTATATAATCTTCTCTTGAGGCTTGGTCTTGTTGAAGATTTAAAATAACAAAAGTATCCTTTAAATAAAGTGACTTCATTGAAAGAAACCTTGTTCCTGCAACCAAAACAAGAATAAACTTTGTTATAGAAGGAAGAAGATAATTGTCCTTATGTTATAAATCTGTGTTCCTTCTCTTTGCTATTTTACTCATCAAATGAAAAAATAGTTGAGGATAAATGTTTATTCAAACATGAAGAAATTATAAGAAGGGATACTCCTCGATCTTGAACTTATTTGACTTACTTTCCACTATGATGAGGATAAAGATATCTTGCTTTCTTAATTGAAAATAATGTCTCAAACTCTCATAATACATTAAAATTATTCTAATTCAAGCCATGGGTTTTACACTAAGGAATTTGATTAATGTGCAAGAGTTCAAGCCTTACTATGAAGACGTTTTATAAAATGTGTATGCAAGAGCATGTAGATATGCACATATTGTATTCATGTAATTCAACCATTTACTTATAAACAATGTCATGAGATGATATTTCAAACGAGTGTACAAGGAGAAAGAAGACCCCTAAAAGTAAGTTCTATTCAAATTATATATAATAAGACATTAAGCCGAGTAGTTATATAGGATCAATAAATATTTCAAAATCAACAGATTCCAAGAATAACCTATCAATTTCATTATGCAATGATCCGAGAAGTATCATAACCAAAAGTATGATAAAGAACATTGGAAGACATATAATTAAAGACATAATTGGTAGTGATGAACCTCCCCAGAGATAACAATCCATGAAGATCCAAACCTTCAACCTTTTTTTAGTAGGTAAAGAATAATCAATAGGCTCATAGTAGTAGGAATTAAACAATAAATTTCAAATTTAGTAAGGGGGGGGGCTTTCTTTTTTCTTGTGAAAGCAAAATGAAAAGGGGGGCGGTTATGGCCACAACAAATGGTGACACACTAGGAGAACCAATTATCTTTGTTATAGAGAATCTAAGGCCTTCACTTAATATTTGGATGTTAAGGATAAGTTCAACAAACTGTAGAGAAATTTCCAATAGTCATGAGTGCCACAATAATTCCCAGTTTCTAAAAGATATAACCCAATATTTCAAGTACTTTCCATCTAACATATCTTTTTCTTAGAGCCAATTAGTGAGGTAAATTATTTTATTCGGTACAAACTTCTCATTAGCATTGGTTTAACCATAGGTTTATATTGTTTGCAACAAACATACATCTAAGTGTGTTCCTCATCCCTCTTGATGCAGGAGCCTCGCTCCACCTCAGCAAATGCGTCAACACGTAGACGCACAATGGAGAAAAGGAGAGGCGTTGACCCTCCCATTTTTAAATTTGAAATAATCCTATACAGATTTTTGTGGTGTAAGGTTGTCAATGCCAGGCCATGCCTTTGTACAGGTAGTGGATAGGGTTGCCTTAAATGGTTGTCTGTAGCAGGCCCAAGTCATAGTCAGGTCTAGGTAGACATTTAGGGAATGTAACCGTAGAGGTATGGTGTTGTAACTGAGATAGTGATAGCACTAAGGCGGTGAAAATGATAAGCTCGTAGGAGCCCTCATTTTGTAATTAGGAGATTGGACAGAGATCTTAGGTAGGGAGAGAGAGGCCTTACCTTAGGAGGTCTTATAATTTCTGGGAGAGATCTTGAGAGAATTGGGACTCTGTTACAGTCTAGTTTTTGTAAACATCTGTATAGACACGCAGAGATAATAGAAAAATAGTTTTTCCTGCATATTGTTGTTCACGTGTTTATGAATTTCATGAATGAATGTTGTAGATATATGGTAGGTTTTCATTTACAGTATGAATATATATTTCTTTTATCTCGTTGATTTTTGTTATATCTCTCTGGGCTCTTTAGACTATGCAAGGAGCGCACAACAGAACATTGGAATTTTTGTAGCCAGCGCAAGGAGTGCACATCTGAATCTCTTTGTTTAGTTCAGAAGAGAACATGTCAAGAGGGCACACCAGGATAGTTTGCAGACTCAAGAGAATCCTTAGAGTTATTGAATACTATGGAGGGAAGGCTATGCAGAGAAGGCACGGAGAGAAAGAACTACTGAAGGTTCTGTAGAGATCTTCCAGGTGGGCATCGAGCAAGTGCAAGGAGTGCATGAGAAGAAATCTATTTCGAATTCATAGATAAGAGAAGTATCAGAGGAAGACACTTACAGAGTTGTTGGAATACTCTGGATGAAGACCTGTGCAAGGAGTGCACCATGCCAACACTTGGATGAAGTGTTGAATGATAACCATCTGAAGGTTAGTCAGAGCACAAGGAGTGTGCTGAGGAGCAAATTGTTTCAAGTTTGAAAGCTCAAGAGAGATAGTGTTTCCAGAAAGCAGGAGATACCCAAAGTTGCAAGGCTCGTAGGAGATAAATCGAAGGTCGAGACCTTCGAAACATTGAAATCTTCCAAGTCAGGAAGAAATTACAAGCTCGGGAGGAGGAGCACAACAGCCGTTAGATCAGTTGTAGAGGAAGGGATCTGGAGCATTGAATCTCAATACTAAAAAGACCGGTTTATTTCAACTATTCCCCTAATATTATTATCTCAAATAGTACCCCGCTCAACTAAACTTTCCCCTTTATCTTGCCTGGTGAACGGGGTAGAGCAGCATTGTGTTTTGCGGTGGGCGGAACCTGCGAATCATCACTTTCCCTCACATGTTAGTTCGAGGAACATAGGAGCATGTAGAACAAATAAACCCCCAGAAAAAGGGGAAGTTATGATTCTACATTATATATGAGATATAGGGATGATTCGAGATGGGATTATTTGTTCCCCTCCTTGGCCCGCCTTTTCTTGCTTAGATACGGTGCGACACAGATCATCGTCCAGACACCCATAAGAGCACACAAGAGAAGATTAGATTTGAGTGTGTGGACCAGTAGCCATTGGATCCAGAGGAACTTGCACGAGGTTTAATCCTTAGAGTTTCACAGGAGTGTGGACATCGTGAAACGCCAAGTCCCGAAATCATCAGGATCGTCCATCATCCTGAAATCATCGAGACCATCCATCGTCAAGGAGGAAACATGGAAATAGACCAGCATTTCACTGACTCGTGACTCAGAGGAGTCAAAGGTTGAGTCGTGAGAACTCGTGAAACACGAAATCATGATTTGATCTGAACCGTTAGATCCAGAGGAGCGTGAACCGTCATATTTGGGGTGCTCCGCAATATTGGCATTTTGGGAGTTCAGAACATGAAGGGGGTTTTGGCTTGGAGATCGTAAGTCGTGAAATATCGACATCATAGAAATCATCCATCGGAAGGGATGCGTGGCGAGAGATGAACATTTCACTGACTCGCAGGAGGGAAAAGTCAAAGAGGGAAATCATGAAAATTCACGAAACGCAAAATCACGATTTGATATGAGCCGTCAGATCGAGGAAGGATCTAAGCCGTCAGATATGAAGCATCAAGAGTTCCCGATATGTGAAATCCCGACGCGATCGGGACCATCAAATCGTGGAAGACTCAGACCGTTGATTTGTGGCGAGGAGATATCGACATTTTAGATATAGAAGAAGGGAGGTGAATGACCCTCCAACTTCGCGAAACGCGAAGTCTCAATAAGAAATTGAGGTTGAGCCCTGGGTCACAGCCAGTGGTCATACGAAAGAGGAGCTAGAAAGTGCTAGGCCCCTTTCGAGATTCTGAAGAGAATCTAGGTCGTCAATTCAGAAGGAGCGATTTGGTCCATGGATAAGAAGGGCACAGATTTGATTCATCGATCTTGGACGTTATCATTAAGGTTATGAGATCGAAGATACTGTGTCATTACGAGGATATAAGTTGCGAGGAGTTTAAGGAATCGAGGGTGGGCTGAAATTTGAACCGTGGTTTTTTCAGGAGGGCATGTGGAGGTTGGAGGAGCATTGCGGGCCCAAAAGTGGTTTAACTCCAAACCGCTCATGACCACACCCACAATCACGTGGTATTCACCAATTTCACATCGAGAAGGGTCTTAGTTAGTGAATACCTAGCACCCATTTGGTGTTGAGGTTCGAACAACACTCAGGAGAGAAGTCGCGGGTCTCATACAACCTGCGCATTTGGGAAAAGGACCTGTGTAAGTGGGTTTAGGGTCTAGCAGAGACCTAAAGAGTCAATCAGACTCAGTTTATTGCTCAATCCTAGACTGGGAGGTCACGCAACCCTTAGGAGAGAAGGGGAGTCTACATCACCTCTTTTCTCGCCATTTCTTTGCTTCCAGTAAATGACCGTAGCTCCGACGAATTTGCCTCGGTACTATACAAGAATATCCTCATTTTTAGAGAGCATTCATTGCCCCAACGGGTCTACTTGCACTTTCCACACTATTAATAGTTATTTCAACTTTCTTTTATTTCAAAGTGATGCTCACCCTTTTAGATTTAGTATATAGATATTGCTTATGAAAATAGGGTGTAAAGGAAGCGGGGTGGTACAAGAGTTGCTTTGATTTTCTAAGTAGATGTTATGTATTTGAGTTTAACCAATAGGTTTCTCAAATAACAATCTTAGTATTAGCAAACTGATTAATGTGAGGTTGATGGAGCTCAAAGAAAAAGGCAGATAGACACTTTCCTCTACTCATGGATTATTCTGCTACTCTGGGTGGAACATGTGTTCTTCCACAACCATGAGTCAATATCCAAAGATGAGAACTTCTTATGAATAATATATATAGATCATCCCACATTTCTATGACTTGTAAGAATAACTTGAGTGCATAGCTAGAAGTGAAACAACCCCACATTCACACTTGGAAATTAATCTATAGGCCCTATGAGGGGATCAAAATAGCTTAAGAAATATCAATGGCCAAAGTGAAAGATAAAATCCAATTTGTACAAGTGGAAAGCAAGAGATGAAGCTAACTAGATTATGAAAAGATAATAAAACTAACTAACTGAAACCTAAAACTGAAATACGAGTCACTAAGTTAAAATGAAATTAGCTAAAAAGTAAGAAAGGGACCCAACAAGTTGGGA
Source organism: Picea engelmannii (assembly GCA_009831015.1). Classification (NCBI taxonomy): domain Eukaryota; kingdom Viridiplantae; phylum Streptophyta; class Pinopsida; order Pinales; family Pinaceae; genus Picea; species Picea engelmannii. The sequence continues at coordinate 30,434 of ML821163.1, forward strand.
TAATCCTGGAAAAACAACATAATACAAAGGTATCTTGATGCAGCTCTAGGAATTGGGATAAGTGAAAAGTTTTGTTAGATTAACTCTACACACAAGATAAGGTCCATCCATTTTTTTTTTGTAGTTCAAAATGAATAATTAATAAATTGAAAGAAAATGGGCAAGGTAATGAATATGAGTGATCATGTAAACTTATACCCAATTTAGCTCCTCATTTTGATGGGTTAGACCTTTCTTGGGTGGCAACGAATTGGACTCTCGAAATGATGAGAAGTAAAAATCTGATATATTTATGAATAAGATTTGACAAGAATTGACATCCTCTAAAAACTTACTACCACAGATAAGGTTTAAGTAAAGAAAAGTTTTGGAAATGCAAGATTTTGAACCAATTACATCAAGGTATTCAATACTTCTTTGACTATGAACTTGAAACACTCCAACAATTTTATCATCCAGGTGTGATGGGATAAAATAAAAATGTTCAAAGAGGAAGGTCAAATTATGTACAAATTGAATTGAATTGGTGGATTGTAGAAACAAAAATAACAATTGAAAATGTCATTCATGAGAAAAAAATTTAGTTTGAAAGATTTTCCTGAAAAACGAGCAACATCATAAAAATCATGATGAACATCCTCATAGAGTGTTTTCAATGAAACCCATGACAAAAATTTAGGGGAGATAGCTCAACCATTTGGACGGATCCCATTAAGTATATTCTCAGTGAGAAGATCTCAATAAATAAAGTCAGGGAAGAATGATTCGACAAAATGATAAAACAAAAATTTATGATCTAATTTACCCACAAAATTTTATACCCACATGATGAAATAATTTAAATTCAACCCTCTACCTATCAGCATAGTTTGATGGATATGCTCAACAAAATTGATTTTTGGTTTATTTATGTGGAAAAACCTTTAAGCACATACACCTCAAGTGAAGTTTTAGTACAATAATATTTTGAAAGTGTATGGCTTTCAATCTTAGAATATGCATTAGTATCCTTGGTCAAGGTATTCACTGCCTCTCTGTCACCAAATATAAAAATTAATTCCCAATACCCAAATGACTGTGACATTCCTCTGTGGTGAGGTAAGAGAGCACTACCTTATTATGGAGGAAATCAAATATATAATAGGAGAAAATTTATGTTAGTAATTCCAGAGTATGAAAAGGGTAATTTTCATTGAGGTTGTAATAGATATTAGGCATGACACTATTATCAATTAGTGGGACTAGGAATGAATCAATGATCCATCATAAGTTGATGCAAAGTTAGATGATGCCTAGAAATATCGTGTAAAGAACTCAAAGAAGGAAACTTTAGATCGGTACTTCCCTAGGTGTGTAAGGGGGAATGTCTTCGGTTGTTGGTCATACTATTCCTTGTATAAACCTAATATCATAGGAGAATAAATGAGTAAGCTTGAAGTTAAAGTCAAATTATACCTTAAATGACCAATCCCCAAAACTGATATTAATCTGATGTCAGACATTGCACCAACCAAGATTTTCCATGCTTTCTTCTTGGCAAATGCAAACTTTCCACCATCTTAGGATCTATATAACTATGAATAGATCCTAAATCAATTAAAATAGCAATGGTTTGGTTGTTGATCAAACCTTCCACTTCAATCATATACGACTGATACTTTGCTTGCTTGTTATCCAGGGCTGCATAGATCCTTGGTACATTTCTACCCATGTCCTCCACTATTTTAGCTTGTTGTACATTGTGAACAATCCTCACTTTTTCACCTTTGTGAGGACAATATCTGAAAACATGATCTCCTTTACAACCCCAACATTGAATACGTGTCTTCCTTGGCCTTTGACCCCCTATCTCAATCATTCTGGGTTCTCTAGAAGTTGGATGTCCCTAAGTATTATTTCTGAAGAATGGTGGCTTAGTTCCCTTCTTCCTCTTATCCATATTGAATTTCTTTTTGTCTTCCCAAGCTTTTTGGAAAGTTGGAATTGATTTTTGTTGATCATATAGGCATTTATCTCGCCTTATGGTCTCCTCCAATGTCTTGGGATCATCATATTGTATCTTGTCACTGATGAATGATGGCAATCCACTTAAATACCTATGAATCTTAATTGTCTCATCCTTGATGAAATAGACATACTTCAACAGTTCTAAAAACCTTCTCTCATATTCATCTATGGTCATACTCCCAAGCTTGAGTTCAAATAACTCTTTCATTTTCTTGTCATAGTATCTCTTAGTCAAGTATTTCTTCTCAAAATGCTTCTTGAATTCCCTCCAAGTAACACTTTTCTCTTTAATGTGTTACAAATGCACAAGTTGATCCCACCACATGGATGTCTTTCCCTTGATTTGATATATGGAAATTCTACTTTCTGCATGAGAAGAATAATTATGCAATTGAAAATACTTCCTCGTGCCCAACAACCATGTCTCTGCATCTTCATCCTTCTTGTGCTCACCATCGAATGTAGGAGGTTTGATTTTGTTCATTTCTCCTCGTAGCTCATCCACCCCAAACCCCTTATGATTCTTGACAGGGGATGGACTTGAGTTGTTGTGTGTTCTCTTATGGGAATGCCTCAAGGAGTGGTGGTGATGTCTGCTAACACTTATTTCTCTTATTTTCTCATCAAGAGGCCTGTGACTTCAAGATTTGCCTAAGCCACTCTCCTTATCCAATTTCTTTTCTATTATGTTCAAGCTCTGCATTAACTTCATGTTGAAGCCATATTGTTGCTCCTTGGCTCTCATAAGTCTTTAATTATCATCCTTATGGATTTGGACATCCTTCTGCAATTTTTTAATGGTCTCTACCATATTCATGTTTTCATCCCTTCCTTATTTGTGCCCATTGGAGTTTGTTCCTTCAATGCCCAAATGGACATCCATCCCTCTGATTTCATCTTCCTTGATGTAATTAACCTGTGCCTCTTCCATTAATCTAGACTCTATGTTGATCTTGATCTGATCTAGTTGTTGTTAACTTTGAAAAATGTGCATGCAACAAAACTTTTCCAAGCTAACTGTTTCAACAATTTCATGAAAATATGAACCATTATGGTTCAATAATATATTAGAATTTTTTTCTTCTGATTTCCCAGATAATTTAATGCCCATATCAATTTTCTAGGTGGATATTTATACTCCACTTTCCAACACCTTTCCAACGCCTGCTTCCATGCTCAATTCTGAGTCTTGAGTAGAAAGTTATGGTTATTTGAAATTCTCCCATTAATTTTTCTATTCATTTTTCAACTTGGCGCAAATCTGAATTGTAATTATGCATTTTTGCACCTACTCCATTGGATTTTTCATGGGATATCAATTGGGTTTATTCATATACATATTATGGACACTCTGTCCAATTTTCAGCTCATTTTGGGTTCTGGGTTGCTAGTTACAGCCTGCTGAAGTTCTAGGCCAATTCGTGTTTTTGGTTTGGGATGCTACAGGTACCTTATTTGTCATATTAAACATTTTTAACATGCCCAGAAAATTAATTCATATTTGGGATTGTCTTCTATGGTTCAATAGATTTCCATTGACATCTCCTACGCCTCAATCTGATTCTGGAGCAGAAAGTTATAGCTCTTTGAAGTTAGAGCAGAAAGTTATAGATTTCCATTGACTATTTGTGTTGTAACTTTCTCATAAAATCTCTGTTTGTCGAACGGTTTACACCATTAGAAATCTCTCTCCGACCTATTTTATTTGAGCTGCAGAGACAAAGTGTGCGTTGGAACTCTCTGTTCTCATGGTTTTTGAGTACCTTAAAATGCTCTTAAAGGCCTCAAAAACGCGTTGCAAAAAGATGATGTTCAAACAGTATAAAACGATGCGGAAAATCATTATTTTTCTATTGTTGTTCACCATCAAAACGAATTCACGCGCACAAATTTCAACCTGCACGCCCATATTTAGCATGCACAACAACACCATAAGGTAAATTGTGTTTTGCACACCTATAACCACTGTGTATCACTTCTCTATCGCGCTAATAACTGACGTGCACCACTTTTGAGTCGCGCGCCAATATCCATTGCGTGCAGTTTTGGTTCTTGCCTATTACCTGTTGCGCGTAGATTTTGTATCGTGCGTTGATATTTCGCGCGCATTACACTCTATGCACTGCACCATGCCAAATTTTAGTACGTCCCCATCGTGCGCCAATACTCTATGCGCACCATTAACAAAAATGTCACACAACAACATATACCCACATTGCACGCACACCAACCAAACTCCTCAGCGCTCTGCCAATACTACGCACACCATACACGTCATTATCATGTGTGTGCACACCGCGTACACCATTATTATGTGTGTGCACACTGCATGCACCTTATTATGTGTATGCACACCGCACAATGATAAATTTAGCACACGCACCCGCACACTAACATCTTTTCACGCGGTGCCAAAAATTTAGCGCGCGCACCCGCACACCAACATTTTTCTGCGCGTCGCCAAAAAATTAGTGCACGCACCAGCAGGCCAATATTTTTTCGCGCAGTGCCCAATTTTTTTACATATCATAAGCTTTTTAGTGCACATCATGCATTTCTAGTGTGCCCACCTGCGCACATTTATTTTTATGCGCAACAATTCCTTGTGAATTCCACTGCAGAAATTGGGGCTTTTTCCTAACCTTTTCCCCAATTTACCATAGACATTCTGCAACTATGAAATTCGTTCAATTTCACCCCAATAACACCAGTTCAACCTATACAACAACAAATTGTTGTGGGTTGACATTTCTGGAATGAATTTACCCAAAATCAATTCACGAATTGAGAATTTTAATTGCTAAACTCGCTCCATCTGTCATGGCTTCACTGTAACTTCAAATTCGACCAATTCTAGGTCTGAATTTGCTAGAACAGATATTAAACCAATAATATCCCACCACTTGCCGAATTTCTTCATTTTCTCATGAATTTAACAACAAAAATTGGGGCTTTTCCCAATTTTGCGTCGTTGCTTATAAATTTTACCATGGACGCTCTGTGACTTGAAATTTGACCACTTCAAAATCAATCCTCTATGAAATTTTGCTTCAACTCAACTTGTTCAGCCCATCCAGGCTCAGTGTTGAAAAAGGAAGCTCTGATACCATATTATAACATCCCCGACCACCCAGGTCAGGCCACGATACATGAGAGAACACTTTCTTTCTCTCCGGGGAACATACTATAACATACCCAGCATCCAATTGAGTTATGCCACATAAATTTTTCGAACTGCATGCAATTAAAATATATACACACAGAACTCTTGCAGAAATTCATATATAAAATGTAAACAGACAAATATATACTGTAAATACACAGATTCACGTGGAAATGACCGTAAACATATACATGCAGCATATGCAGGCAATACCCATAAATATAAACACACTGATAAACACACATAGGATAAACCCATAAAAATAAACATGTAACTAATAATGCAGCATGTAAATTCATCACACAATTGACACTTACCTTGGTAATAATATCACCAACTTCGTGCAGAACTTCCATGAACCTCCCAGCCTTAGACCACAGTTCTCATCACTCTCAGCAATGGGTCACCCCCGAGCTAGGACTAAACTCCACTTGGGTAAAGGGATTCCTAACCAGGCTAATGATTCATAGACAACAGGAAAGACTCCATCATAGGTGCCAACTCAAACTAATAGCCTACAGTCCTGCATTCCCCACATCCATGTCCCACGCCAGGAAGTGTGCCCCTTCTCTACTCAATAGTCCTTCGGTTGCCCCACTTCCTTTCCAAGCTTCAGCAACAAGCTGGACAGGAAGTCTCAAAGTCTTGTAACTGTAGTTTAGCACCTTTAAGAAATCAATTCCCAACAATTCTCTCACCCAGATAATTGTTCACGGGCCTGACAACCCGCATCTTCAATATCCCATGGGCCTGACAACCCACTTCTTCAATCCAGCTCCCAATCTAACCAGCTACACAACCTAGTATGATTATGGATACAGGTTCAAGTACAATGACATGAAGGTACGGAATATAGCTCAATGGGTGTGTGAATGATGATGGAGTGATTGACTGAATGGTCGAAGGAATGATGGGAAGAATGATCGAAAGAATGATGGGAAATGAATTAAGTCCCCACAATATGTATGCATGTCCCCAAATTGACACTTGTCATGTTGGGAGCTACTTTGGCCCACTTGTCCCCAACTTTGGAACTTAGGATAAAATAATTACCCATACTTTATACTTTAA
>ML821163.1:55400-77818 GCA_009831015.1 Picea engelmannii
AAATCAGGAACAGGGGGAAAACTTGCATTTTTCAGGTAAACTAACCGAGATTTAACCCTTGTTGTCAGAAACAATTTTTTGTGTGTGTGAATTCATGAAAATAATTTTTTATTAAGCACCCACTCCACAGCTCTCTTCCACAACAACAACAACAACACCCATAATTCTCCTTCTTAATATTATAATGTGTTTTGCAAGCCGTAGGAATTTTCCTGTTTAATTTTACCTGAAACCCAACAAAAAAGTGTTCGATTTCTAGATTTGAGTGGTTAAGTCTGTATAATCTGAGTACCTCAAGGGTTTTTCAACACGTTCAATCTATTTATGCATTCATAAATGCAATTTAAACAACAGAAAATTGTGATTCATCCAAATTTATGTTGTCGGATTTCGACAAAAAAGGACAAAACGTAGAACAATTAAACAATGTTGTTTTGTACTAGCTCTATTGGTTAAAAGTTGTTTTATTAAGTAAGAAGTCTCGAGTTCAAGTCCCTTTGTTGTTACTTTTTTTGAAATTTTTTTGAAAAATTTCATGCATTTATTGTAAAATGCATTTCACTTAATTATAAATGTGAATAACTATTAAATAACTTTAATATTTTTTTTTTAAATTATTTGTTTTGGATGCAATTTTCATTTATAAAGTACTTTCAATCTAAAAATGTTTCTCATTTGTTCTATAAAAGTGGGTCACTTCATAAGCAATTTATTTGTAAAAGTGAATTTATAGGCACAGTTAGATAAGGAAGATCATCACCACATGAACCAACTTCTACATGTCATATGGCTCTTTGGTTACCGTTTATGTTTTTTTTCAAAATGACATAATTTTCACATCCGAAATCCGTTTTCAATGTCGTTTTTTTTAAATAGACTATTTTTTCGAGAGCTTTCAATTCAGACCATCAATTTCAGTTTTTAAATCCATATTCTCTACATATTTTAATATGGTTTCTCCTAGTGATCTTTTGCTTACCAGTACCAACTACTTCTCATGGAAATCCCATATGGAAAATGTACTAAGAAATAAAGGATTGTATCGGATTATCTTGGGAACATAACAATCCCCCTATGATGATGAAAATAAATTCAAATGGGATAATAATAATGGTGAAATACATGAACTAATCAGAATGTATATTTCTCATGATTGATGGCCCAAATAAAACTTGGGAAAATCTTGAAGCTATGTTTGGTAAACACAATATTATTCGATCCCAATAGTTGGAAAATTAGTTAATGACTTTTCTTGCATTGAAGATCACTTATCTAAGTTCAAAACACTTAAATTTTTATGTATCGACTATAAACTAGATTTGTAGGAAGATTGATGCATATATGGTATTCTTGTTAAGCTTAGTAGTGCATATTATGTTTTTGCATCTACATTTTATGCCACTAGAGAAGCTCTAGGGAGTTCTTATAAAGAACCATATACTGAGTCATTTTGTGATTCTCTTATTCGAGAACAATATAAGCTTGTGCAACTTGGATTAATTAGCACTGCAAGTACATCCAACAAACCCTTAGTGGCCTAGCAAAAAGATAAATCCAAGAATCCCAAGAAACAACATCCTTGCCACAATAACAATCAAAACAAGGGCCCCAAACCCTCTCCGTCAACTTCTGCTCCTAATGGCGACAAAGGAGAAAAATCCAAAAGTAAGAAGATTGATAGACATTGCAACTTTTTTGGGAAACATGGTCATGTGGAGTCTAAATATTTTAAAAAGATGGAAGCCTTAGAAGCAATGATGAAGAAGCACACCATCAATATTGATTCTTGTTCTTCTTCTTTTGAGCATGCACTTTTTGTTTCTAGTTTCTCCTTTAATGTAACTTCTACTTCTTCTTTTGATGAATGACTTATTGATTATGGAGCATCTTATCATATGGCTAGGATAAAGCCATCTTTTATTCTCCTAATGAATGTAACACCAAGAAAAATTGTATGGTGATGATATATCTCTTAGTGTTGTAGGTTTTGTAATAGTTCGGGTAGACAATAGTCATTTCGATGATGTATTATGTGTTCCAAGTGTTTCTTACAATTTTCTATCAGTGTATCAGATCACTAATTCAGGTGAACGTAAAGTCGTAGATTTTTCAAATCACTAAGTTGTAATCAAGGGTTTAAAAGATCATAAGCATGTCCTCGCAACTGGAATTGTTGATGATATTACTTGGTTGTACAAGTTTGACAACTTTGGGTCATCATATTTTCCATCAGTTTTTGTTGCTTATAGTAATGACTTGAGCAAACTTTGGCATGGGTAGTTTGGTCATCTAAACTATCACTCATTGCAGCAACTATGTAATCAAAACATGGTTACTGGTCTTCCTCTCGTTTCTTGTAGAGATGGTGTTTGTGTCGGTTGTGTCCTCAGAAAACATCATCGGGACAATTTTGACAAACGTGCCTCTTGGCACACCTCAACCCCTTTGTAGTTTGTTCATAGTGATTTGTGTGGTCCACTTTCTTCTCTTTCTTTCTCTGGGTGCAAATATTTCTTAACTTTCATTGATGACTTCTCCAAATGCACTTGGGTTTACTTCTCAAAACTTAAGAGTGAAGTTTTTGACAAGTTTTTGGCCTACAAGGCCCTTATAGAAAAATAATCTAGACATCAACTTCAAAGGTTAAGAATGGATAATGGAAGAGAATACGTAAACAATAAATTTACAAGCTACTGCATTGCACAAGACATTCAGATGCAACATATTGTTCCATACACCACAACAAAATGGTGTTGTTAAGAGAAAGAATTGCACATTAAAATAAATGGCTAATTGTATGATCCAATCTAAAGGATTAATTCTTCGTTATTGGGTGGAAGCTATCAATTATTCCAATTACATAAATTGCACTCTCACAAAGGATATAAAAAATATAACATTGGAAGAAACGTGGAATAAAACTAAACCAAAAGTAATTCAGTTCTGTGTATTTGACAGTGTAGCATGGGATCACATTGGTGCTGAGAAAAGGGAAGATTTATAGCGTAAAAGTGAGAAGTGTATTTTTGTTGGATATTTTGAAGATGTCAAAGGTTACATACTTCTTCAACCTCATTCTAATGAAATTATTATTAGAAGAGATGCTAAATTTGATGAAAATATCTTATCTTGCGAGCCTAATTCAACATCTATTCCATCTTCAGTACGCGAGCCATATTCGATGTTTGTGCCATCTTTTTTTTCTATTATGGTTTCTTCTTCTTCAAATGATGATAGTGAGGATGAAAATCCACCTCCACCTGCTCACCTTCCTCTAGATGAGTCCATTGAACATGAAACTGTACTAGCACCACCACTTCCTGGATGGGTCTATTCAACATGAGAAGCAGTTAGTGATTTTGTTGGTGATCCTTCATCTAGATTGGGACACAACAATGAATGAAGAGTATTTTTCTTTGATGGAAAATGATACTTGGGATATTGTACCTCTTTCGAAAGGAATAAAACTAGACATGTGTAAATGAGTGTACAGAACTAATTTTGCATCAGATGGAAGTGTTGAAAGACACAAGGCCCAATTAGTTGTCAAATGGTTCTCTCAAGTTGAAAGCATTGACTATAATGAAACCTTTTCCCCCGTAGCCAAAATGAATTCCATCTTCTTTATTCTAGCCCTTGTTGGTTCATATAAATGGGAGGCCCATTAGATGGATGTTAAATATGTCTTCTTGCATGGGAATTTGCAAGAATAAATTTACATGGAACAACCTCCTAACTATGTCCAGAATTACTCCAACCTTGTTTCTCACCTTAAGAAATCTCTTTATGGTCTCAAGCATGCTCCTCGAGCTTGGTATGCCAAAATGGACAACTTTCTTCTTGACACCGAATTTTCTAGATATCATTATGATCCTAATGTTTATACCAAGAAAGTAGGAATCCATCTCATAATCCTTGTTTTTTATGTTGATGATTTTATCCTCACTAACAGTGACCCTAAAATTTTAACCCATGTGAAATCTAGCCTTAAAAAGAAATTTGAAATGACTGACTTAGGATATTTCCATTACTTCCTTGGCCTCCAAGTATTGCAAACCAAGGAAGTAATTTTTCTTTCCCAATCTAAGTATGCTTGTGACATTTTTTGTCGCTTTCACATGGATGATTCTAAACCATCCCCTTCTCCCTTCCAGTTTAGAGTCAAACTTGTTGCCACTTGTACTTGTCCCAAAGTTGATGTCACCTTGTACCATCAGTTAATTGGTATCCTCTTATATTTTACTCATACATGTCCTAATATTTCCTTTGTTCTTGGTTTTGTTTCCCGATATATGCAAACACCCCACGAAATCCATTGGAAAGAAGCTAAAATGATACTTCGATATGTCTGGGGCACAATTCAGTTTGGAATACATTATAGTTCAGGGAGGACATCTTTGTTGGTTGGTTTCACTTATTTAGATTGGGTCGACGACCCTGATGATCAAAAATCTACTACAGGTTATGTTTTCAACCTTGGTTCTGGACCTATCACTTGGGCTTGTAAGAAACAACATGATATTTCTCTCTCTTTAGCAGAAGAAAAATGATGAGCATAGTTAATGCAAGTCAGAAGCCTTGTGGCTTCGACAGATCCTCTCAGAGTTTGAATTTCAACAGTAGCATATGACCACCCTCTGGTGCAACAATCAAAGTTCCATCAAGCTCACCAAAGATCCAGTTAAACATTAGCACAACAAACATTTCAAGCTACACATGCACTTCATGATAAAGCTCATTCATAATCAAGTTATTGAAGTGCTTTTTTTCCCTACAGAAGATCAAGTTGTAGACATTTTCACAAAGTCTTTTATAGAAGTGAAGTTTTCAAAACTGCGATCTATGTTAGGAGTTCAAGAAGTTGTCATTAAGGGCATATAGGATCTAATGCCTCCTTCCATATCCTATTGCATCACCTTTGTAACTCCTTCAATCCTATCCCAAGTTGTTCTTAAGGGGGGATGTTAGGATATTTAGACATTTAGGAGTTAGTTAAGATCAACTTGGCCTAAGGTATTGTTAGGTTAAAGTGTGTTTCTTAGTGTGCTTCTTTAGTATGTATTTGTAATCTGATGGTCACAATATATTCCCAACATAGAGTGATCTTACGGCTCATATTCTCCTCAATCTTAACGAATATATTGATATGTGGCTTAACATTTGATTAGTCCATGATCTCTATTTAAAGAGCATGGAGGTTCATTTGTTGATGATCAATTGTGAGAAATTATCTATAATATATTTTCTTTTGCATTAATAAATTGTCTCAATTGGTTATGTTGGTTGGGGCCGTGAATGTTTCCCCACAGTGGTTTTACCACATAAAAATATCGATGTGTTGATCTTTGACCTGGTTGTGTGAGTGGTTATTGAAGGTGTTCGTCCTCCATTGGAATACATGTGTTGTTGAAAACTTTGTTGTAGAAAAGATTGGCATTATTGATAGCATTCTCATGCACACAGACATCAAATATTTGTTGGAACATCAGTAGTTCTTACAACCAATAGCCATGGCTCACCACCTCCAACAACTTGTCTCCCCATGCCCACAACCATATCCCATGTGAACAATAAGGAAAGTAATGATGAACAAGGCTCAGGTGACCAAAACGAATTGTTGTGGCCACAACCACCCCCTTCTCATTTTTATTTTATAAGCAAAAGGAAAAGGGCCTTACTGAATTTTAACTCCTATGCTTAATCCACTACTTCTACTAGCTTGTTGATTATTCTTTACAAATATTGAGGTAGTTGGGGATTTAATACATTTATTGATGATATATGCTTGGGGATGTTTGTCACGGTTGATAATCTCATTGATTTTTCACTTTTAGATGTTCTTCATTATACTTTTGATTTATGATGCTTCTTTGACCTTTTTGTGATGAGTTTGATAGGTTGTCTTTTGAGCCTTTACACTAAATGGTTGGAATCGATTTGAATATATTACTGATCTTATTTGAATGCAAGGCTTGATGCCCCATATTATGCCTCAAATGAGTTTTCTTTTAAGGATTCCATGAATTCTTATGCTTCGGTCTGAAATGTCATCCCATGGCATCATTGAGAAGTATATGGTTGGCTTAAATGAAGAGCATATTAACATTTTTTCATTCTTGTGCATCGTACCTAAGGAATTTATTTTTTTAATTTTCTCATTGTTTGAACAAGCCTTTATTTTCAACTCTTTTTCATTTGATGAGTAAAATGGTGATGGGAAGGAATCTAAATTTTATAATGTACTAGCAAGTATCTCCTTCCTTGTGTAACAAAGTTTACTCTTGTCGTGGTTGCATGAACAGGGTTGCAAAGTCACTTTCTTCACCACCTACTTTTGTTGTTTCAAGTTTTCAAGAAGAATGGGCCTAAGTAGAAAAACATGTGCATTTGGTCACAGATGATCGAACACTCAAGAGACAAACCTCCAATTGATAAAGAGAGGTGGAAACCTCAAATGTGCCTTGGGCAACCCCATATTTCTCTACCTAACCACTTCAACCTTGAAATGCATGTGAGAATCCCTTGATCTTATTCCTCTTAACAAGCTTCTCTCTAATTAATATCTTGATCCTTATTGACCCCAACATTCAGAATTGAGCCTTGTCTTTCTTGAACCCCAATCAGATTTGTCTTTATCACCATATACATTATTTTATATTTTCACTTCCATTCCAAGGCCTAAATGTTATTGTATTTTATTGTTTTTCCAGGAACCTGATCCATGGTTGGAACCTTGACCCTCATCTGGAATCCCCATTTGGAATGTAAACTTATATTGCCTTAAGACATTTTTTGAAGCCCAAAGGCCACAAGCCTATTGGACTCCCCTCATTAGTTTTCTCCCATCCGGATGGCAAGTTGACATACCTTTTTGAGTTTTCAAAAACTGAATATCGAAGGCCTATCGGGCTCCCCTTTACCAGATTGATGTATTCCACATGCCAATTTGACATCAAGCTCCCATTCAACTGAGGTGCCTTCATACGTAGCATATACATGTCATGTCACCTGTCATATGATGTGTCGTCACATTTTCTTCGATATGCTTGTCACTTGTCATGCCCGAATTCACGCGGTCTCGACTCATCTTGATGTGTCCACCTAACATTACATCTGATCATCCTTTCACGTCTATTGTTTTGAAGTGATACATGATGTTCATAGCCTATCGAGCTCCCCTTTATGAAATAGACGTATTCCACTTGTCAGGTCGACATTGAGCTCCCATTCATCCTTTGGGTCACCCTTCATGGCATTGATGTGGCATTAACATGTCATGTGATGTGTCATCGCTTTTCACACTGCTTGCTCACCATTTGATTTATCCAGATTCATGCGATCTCGATCTCGGTATGATGTGGTTACCTAACTCAACATTCGGGTATTTGAAGTTTGCATGATGTGATGTGTTTCAAATTTTGGTCTCTAGATGTGAAACCTTGGCCTATGCAAAACCAACCCTAAATTTTCCCTAACGTTATCTGGAATTTATTTTGTATATATGATTTGTATAGTTTTATTTATTTATTTATATTTTTTGTTATTTTATTCCTTATTTATTTATATTTTAAATTTCCCATGGTTTTCCCAAATCTACCCATGGTTTTGAATTTCTCATTTATTCCAAGAATTACATGGGGAAATTACTTTTTACACTAAGGACCGAATTCAGTTGACGTGCATATTTCCAAAAAAACTCCCTAAATCCCTAATGTGTATATCATTATTTATTTATGAATATTTTTATTAATTTTCCCAAATTCCCAATAGAATTGGGCACACTTTGATTTTTCAATATATATGTGTGTATTTATTTTTATTTTTTTTTCTTATTTCATTTTAATTTTATTTTTTTATGCATTTCCCCGTAATTTTATTACTTTATTTATTATTTATTATTATGTTCCCCCCCAAATCCCATCGGACTCACCTCATTGGGTTTCCTCCATCGGATCAGACATTAGCCTTTTCAATGCTTTTCCAATTCTCCCAATTCAATGAACCACTCGGGCTTGACTTATCGGGTTTGAGCTATTGAACTTTACCTATCAGACTCTTCCTATCGGGCTTGAGCTATCTGATAGTCATATCGAGATTCACCTATTGATATTTCTTTTTTAATTCTCCTAAATCTGACCATTGGGCTTCACCTATCATGATTTCTTTTTTAATTATCCTAAGTCCAACCATCAAACCCCGATCATCGGGAATGAACCTTCAAAACTAAGCCTTCCTAAATTTCACAACACTTATCGTCTGATTATTCTGTTACCGTCAGTTACCAAGATAATTATTTGTCATTTATTGTTCGAGGTTACCGTCTCTTTCTAACCATCGGGTTACTGTTAGTTACCAAGATAATTAATCGTCATTTAGCATCTGAGGTTATTGTCTCTTTCCAACCATCGGGTTTTCCACACATGCATGTTTTTCGATATGGGTTGTTTTATTATTTTTATTTGGATTTAGGATTATTATTATTTTATTATTTTTTGGATTTACGTGTACAAGTTAAGTTATTTTTTATTTTTTATTTTCTATGTTAMTCCAGATTTCTGTCCAAAATATCTACACGAGCTCAAGGTTCCATGCCTACCCTAGCTTCACACACAAACTACTAAGGGTTGGGAAAAAAATATAAACYAGTCATGTTCAATTCTCACAATGCATGTGGGATAATTATTTAGAGTGCAAGATCAATGGCCCAAATTAACCCTGTGAGCAGATTAACAATTGTTGAGCCTTGACTTCAACAAGTCATAACTCATGATCCAGGAAAACAAATCAGGAAAGAGTAGGCTCATTGGAAATATATCAAAGAGGAGATCATGTTAGAAGAGGAATTTGAGCCATAATAGAAACATAAATGCTCAAAAAATTCAGGTAAAAGAATGATCTAGGTGGATATCAGTGGCCACCCACTTATTCCATTGGTTCAAAGAACAGTTTCCATTTTGGAAGTTTTTTTTACATTTTTTCAGGTCCCAAACTTCCAGAGCCATTTTAAGGCCTGGGAACATTCTAGGCCAAATGGAATATGTACTCGTCGGCTATACCTTTTCAATAGTGTATCGAGCACCCCAAACAAAGATCGTATGAAAAAGTTATGCCCTCTGGAGTTGACGTATCAACTACCCCCATTGGGGCCCATAAACCTTTTGGTGTTTCATTTGCCAAGGTTAGGATTTTGGATGTTTAGGATTTTCTCATTTATGTTTTATGTTAAAAAGGCCTTTGGAGCCTCATTGTACTCATCTTCTTGCGAATGAGCGTATCCGTCACATCTCTTCTCAAAGATAAGCTACCACCATTCGAGCAAGTTTGTTTTAGTATGTATTTTTAAAGTTTCAGCAGATTCTCTTTATTAACAAAAGTCAAGTTTTACTGTATCTTTGTGTGTTTCTTTTCTATACATTTTTATTTCATTTCGTTCCATTTATAAATCCGAATCAATAGTATCAAAATGGTCTGCTCTTTATTTTTTTCTTTGTGCATGTCCCCAACGAGTTCAGGGTACAAGGAGTTGGGACTCAAAGTAGTTGAGTGATCCGAAAAGATCTTTTAAATGACTATGGTTGAGTTATTATGCATGTGTTCATTAACCAATTAAGGAAGCTTAAAGAAAGAGGAAGAAGATATGAGAAGTTATCACAACCATATAAATATGTACAAAACTGAAATGAAGCATATAACAACAACAAACCATAACACCAATGTGATAACAGAGTTCGACAATATTGCCTATGTCTCCGGGCCTTTGTCTCAGTGGGTGAGGCTTTCTTATTTATGTTCAAATATCAATAATTACATCACATCAGTGCCAAAAGGTTACAAAACTAATGTGGTCTTTCTCTCCCAGATCTTAAGAACCCAACAGAAGAAACGACACTCAAATCGGATGACCATAGCTCCCAGAAATGGCCCACAAAGGTGTGCTCCTTAATAACTTCCCTGCATAAAAATGGCTTTGGCTTGGATTTCCTTCAACACAACTCTACTCTGAATCTCCTCCATGGCCTCAAGAAGTCCTGGTTTATATAGATCTGAAGTTGGTAACCATCTCCCAACTTCCCCCCAAGATCTGGCCTTAAAAAGGGCCTAATATCCCAAAACAATGGGCAAAAATCTCCAATTACATGCATAAAATCATTTAAAAATCTTAATATATGGTCAAATAATCCAATTTTGAGAAAATAAAGAGATAAGCCCCACAATATGGGCACACAACCCCCTAAATATGGTCATATGCATGTAATGTGGCCAAGCGCCAGCCCAAAGGGTTGCGCGCTGACCCATGGTCTGTAAGGATAGGTCACATGGCACATATAATAAGACCGAGCCCTTCAACGGTGCACCTTTGTTGTGGTCACCGCTCTGAGTATATGGCATAGATATCGGTCGTATGCGTTAACAGATAGAACCTGGTCTCGAACCCTTAGCGATAACTGCTAACCAAACTCCGGTCATATGTTTATCCCCAAGCAATCGGGGCTTAGTCTCCATTGTTAAAAATGCGCGCAAAAATTGTGGACAAGGGTCATATGCAGGGTCCTGTGAGGTTTTACACCGAGGGATGGGGCTAGCCCCAACCCTGTTTTTGCACATATGAACCAACCATTAAATTTTTATATATGTTTTGCCCATTATATAGCAAGACATGCACGCGGGAAGGTTGGCTAGCCCAGCTCTACCAAACCGTGGCCCGGTGGTAGGTCGTGGGTTCGAAACCCACAACTCCAAACAAATTTTGTAAACAACTACAAACCAATAATAAGGTGCCACGTGGAAATCCAAGTCTGGGCCACATGTCACCACAACATTTGTCAACTCCGATGCCACGTGTCAAGTGACGATTGATCCACGTGACTGCCACGTCATGCTGCCACCTATCTTCCCTGTCATCCACCTATCAACTCCGTACGTTGCCATGTTTCATTGTAAGAATGACCACGTCAGTTGTACAGGCGTGCCACATGTCACCCTTGCAGTGATGACACATTTCACCTCTCAGTTGGTCCACCTGTACATGCCACATCAATAGTCCACTATGCTCCTTCCATGTTAGTTGTATGACCTGCTGCCACATTAACTGTATGGCCTGCCAACTATGATGCCATGTCAGTTGTATGGCTATACGACCTATACAGTCAGATTTCATGTGGCACTATACAGACTGTACAGACTATACAATCATCATTTTTTTTTTGCCTGTTTGGCAAAACGAATAGAATGCGATATTAATAGAATACGACGTCTGTTTGAGCCTGTTCAAGTTGCGTTGGGTTCATATAGACAAGGCCTATGCACAAGTCCATTTTGAAGACATTCTGAGAACATTTATTTTTAGGCCTTTCTGAGCCCTATCAAGAACCTGGATCCGAATCTGGATCACACCTCCCCACTAAGGACCTTTTGGTCCCCAAATGGTTACTAACTAGTCAACAAGCTTGAGATAGGCCACTTGTCTTGTCCTCTGTCTTTGAAATCTGTCCTATGCACCTGTCTCATCAAGATCAACTGTAACACAATCGTGACAACTGACAACATATTGTTAGCCATTTGAACCCTATCACATTTTACTGAAGCCACTATCATCCATGTAGACAACATTATAAATGATAGCATCAAAAAATGACTGCAAAAGAGATTATATACTTGTAATATTTTCACGACATGAGATTATCTTGAAGCAAACTATGATTGATTTTCCATTCAACAATCATCTCATGTTCTTGCTTAAGATCGATTACTTCATTTGAAACAAATATTGGTTTTTTTCTTGCTTGAACTTCCTTCTTTAATTGTTCTATTGTTTGAAGTGTTTTATTTGCTTTAATTTGATGAGAATGAACCACATAATCTTGACCTGCTTTGGTTAATTGATATTGATTCTTTGTCCTGTAGAAGATTGCTTTACGATCATATAAGTATGGACTACCTAAGACCATTCCACATTCTCTTAGTGGCACTACATTACATGTTACCTCGTCCATATACTTAGATGAAATAGAAAATTTTAAAGTGCACTGTTTGGTTATGTGCATTTGATGATGATTTCTTATCCATTTAAGTGCGTAAGGCTTATGATGTACTTGTGTTTTTAACCCCAATTGCTTAACCAATTCTTCTGAAATTAGGTTAGATTGAGATCCATTGTCGATTAATGTATCAACTTCCGTGTGTCCCATGATCACCCTTATATGAAACAAGTTACTTATACAATCAATTATGTCACCAATTTTACCTGTCATACCAATCAATGAGACCTTAGATTCGTCACCTGAATCCGATCCCAAGTCTGTCGGTCATGTTGTCACTATAATTGTTTTCCTCCCTTTCTTTTCCTTGAACCACTTTGGTCTCTTCTCGGGATGCAACTGCCAACATCGGTCCTCATCATGTCCCTCTTTCTTTCCATGCTTGCAAGAGGGCCTCTCTTCCTTTCTCGTCACTACATTTGACTTCTTTCCATGCCACTTCCTCTTGTCATCTTTCCTTGAAGACGATTCCCCTGATACACCTATTTTCCCTGCTTCAATATATGTCGCTTGAACATAAACCTCATCAAGGTTAGTGGGTCCAAACATGAATACAATGTTTCTAATGTGTGTAGGTAAACCTCATATATACTTCATAAGGGATATCTAACATCAAATCCATTTTATGAAAGCAATCGATGTATTCTTGAACTGTTTGTCCTTTTCTTAGTTTTAAAGATTTTCATTCAATTAATGTTTTTTCTTTATAACCCAAAGGATAGAATTGTTTTCTAAGTGCAGAAATGAAACTTTGCGATGATGAAAATACATTACCTACTTGTTGTGTTTCGTTTTGCAATTTACTTTGCCACCAGATGAGTGTTGTGCCTGCAAGTCTCAATGATGCCAACTTGATTTGCGTGGCCTCATCCTTGATCTGTTGCACATTGCAATAGACCTCCATCTGTCTAACCCAATTGTCATGTCTCAACATTAACTTCACCATCATATATGGGTAAATTGAATTTAACATCAAGTTTTAACAATGACATTTCATTCTTATGTTTATGAACATGTTTCTTTGCATTAGATTTAGAACTTGAACTTGAAGAAGAAGGAGAAGAGGGAGGTGATGATGGAGGTGAAGGAGGAATTTGAGGAGGATCCTCTCCTTCTTCACTTTTTCCCTTTGAAGATTCACCCAGATTTGGTTTCTTACGTTCCAAGTAATCTTCCTAGAAAACCTTCATCATCTCCGACATGGAAAATAAAGCTTTTCGAAACTCTTTCTCATCCTGAGAAAGTCCCTCTTCCGATGCCATCTTCTCGTTGCGAGAAGCTCTCTTTCTCAATCCAATTAATGGATTCTCTTCAACAAGATCTCCTTTACCACGATGTAGCTTTTCCCCAGTTAACATGCAAAACTCAAATCCAAATGTCAACTAGCTCTGATACCACTTGATCTGAAAAGATCTTTTAAATGACTATGGTTGAGTTATTATGCATGTGTTCATTAACCAATTAAGGAAGCTTAAAGAAAGAGGAAGAAGATATGATAAGTTATCACAACCATATAAACATCTACAGAACTGAAATGAATCATATAACAACAAAAAACCATAACACCAATGTGATAATGGAGTTCGACAATCTTGCCTATGTCTTCGGGCCTTTGTCTTAGTGGGCGAGGCTTTCTTATTTCTATTCAAAGCTCAATAAATACATCAAAATAGTGCCAAAAGGTGACAAAAATGATCTGGTCTTGTTCTCCCAGATCTTAAGAACCCAACAGAAGAAACGATACTCAAATCGGATGATTGGAGCTCCCATAAATGACCCACAAAGGTGCGCTCCTCAATAGCTTCCCTGCATAAAAATGGCTTTGTCTTGGCTTTCCTTCAACATAACTCTACTTTAAATCTTCTCCATGGCCTTAAGAAGGCCTAGTTTATATATATCTGAAGTTGGTAACCATGTCCCAACTTCTCCCCAAGATCTGGCCTAAAAAAGGGCCCAATATCCCCCAAAAATGGGCAAAAATCTCTAATTACAGGCATAAAATCATTTAAAAATCTTAATATATGGTCAAATAATCCACTTTTGGGAAAATAAAGGGATAAGACCCCCAATATGGGCGCACCCCCCCGGTTAAATATGGTCATATGCATGTAATGAGGCCAAGCGCCAACCCAAAGGGCTGCGTGTTGGCCCATAGTCTGTAAGGATAGGTCACATGGCACATATAATAGGACCGTGCCCTTCAACAATGTGCCTTTGTTGTGGTCACTGCTATGAATATATGGCTTATATCTCGGCCGTATGAGCTAACAGATAGAACCTGGTCCTTAACCCTTAGCGCTAACTGCTAACCAAAATCAGGTCATATGTCTATCCCCAAGCAATCGAGGCTTAGTCTCCATTGTTATAACTGCACACAAAAATCCTGGACAAGGGTCATATGTAGGGACCCATGAGGTTTTACGTCGAGGGTTGGGGCTAGCCCCAGCCCTATTTCCACACATATGAACCAACCATTAAACTTTTATATATGTTTTTCCCATTATATAGCAAGACATGCATGCGGGCATGTTGGCTAGCCCAGCCCTGCGAAACCCTAGCCCAGTGGTAGGTCGTGGGTTTGAAACCCACAAATCCAAAAAAATTGTGTAAACAACTATGAACCAATAACAAGGTGCCACGAGGCAACCCACATCTGGGCCACGTTGCACCACAACATTTGTCAACTTCGATGCCACATGTCAAGTGACGATTGATCCACGTGCCTGCCACATCATGCTGCCACCTGTCTTCCTTGTCAGCTTCGTACCCTACCACCTATCGTCATACAAATGACCACTTTAGCTGTATGGGCATGCCACATGTCACCCTTGCAGTGGTGACACATGTCACCTCTCGGTTGGTCCACCTGTACATGTCACATCAATATTCCACTGTGCCCTTGCCACGTCAGCTGTACAACCTGCCAACTATGTTTCCACCTCATTTGTACAATCATACGGCCTGTACAATCAGCTTCCACATGGCACTGTATGGACTATACAATCAACATTTTTTTTTTCTTGTTTGGAAAAATGAACAAAACGCGATATCAAGAGCATACGATGTCTGTTTGAGCCCATTCAAGTTGTGTTGGGTTCATATGGACGAGGTCTACACACACGTCCATTTTGAAGACATTATGAGAACATTGAGTTTTAGGCCTTTCTGAGCCCTATCAAGCACCTGGATCCGAATCTGGATCATTGAGCCCTTGCAAGACCATCCCCACCAATCACGAAAACCTCCCATGGGAGAAGAAAAGAGATATGATGGAGAAGGAGATCCTTTTAAATAGTTGCTTGAGGAATCCCTCACACAACAAAGGAATGAAATGATGGATAACTTTGCACAGATCCTTCAACAACTTCCAATGGGCGACACATCTTCATCAGGCAGTCACTTTGGAGGGGCCACCTCCTTCAAGGTGCGAGTCAATTTTGATATCCCTTTATTTGAAGGCTAGATAGATGCAGATGCTATAAATAAATGGTTGAATATGCTAGAAGGGTATTTTTCGGTCCATAATTTTTCCAATAGAGAAAATATTACCTTTGCGCTCCTTAAGGCCATCCCCCATGTTAAGGATTGGTGGGAGACTTACTGTGAGCAAAGGGCCACTGAGGAATTTGCAATATTCTCGGTCACCCCCACTTGGGATTCTTTCAGAGATGTTATTAAGGAACAATACTACCTTGTTGGAAGCTACGATGACCAATATACCAAATGGACCATACTGCGATAGGAAAGGGATCAAACAGTGCCAAAGTTCACAAATATCTTCCATACCTTGTGAAAAAATCTGGGTATCAAAGATCTGAATGACATCTGGTGCTCAAGTACCTTGACTGTCTACATAGATACATCCAAACATAAATGGAGTTTTTGTACATCTCATCACTAGGAGCGGCTTATCGATATGCTATCAAAATCGAGCATAAATTTAAATAAAAGAAGTGAGAGTTTGGATCTACAAATTCCTCACAGCAGAAGCAAGGAAAAGGCGGCCCCAACTCATAGAAAAAAGGACAAAGAAAGGATGGACACCCTTAGGAAAACCAGTCTAAGCCGCAAATAAAGAAACAACATCCTTGCCACAATAAAAATCAAAACAAGGGCCCCAAACCCTCTCTGCCAGCTTCTGCTCCTAATGGTGACAAAGGAGAAAAATCCAAAAGTAAGAAGATTGATAGGCATTGCAACTTTTTTGGTAAACATGGTCATGTGGAGTCTAAATGTTTTAAAAAGATGGAATCCTTAGAAGCAATGATGAAGAAGCACAACATCAGTATTGATTCTTCTTCTTCTTCTTTTGAGCATGCACTTTTTTGTTTCTTTTGATGAATGACTTATTGATTCTGGAGAATCTTATTATATGGCTAGGATAAATCCATCTTTTATTCTCTTAATGAATGTAACACGAATAAAAATTGTATGGTGATGATAGATCTCTTAGTGTTGTAGGGTTTGTAACAGTTCAGGTAGACAATAGTCATTTCGATGATGTATTATGTGTTCCAAGTGTTTCCTACAATTTTCTATCAGTGTATCAGATCACTCATTCAGGTGAAGGTAAAGTCGTAGAGTTTTCAACTCACTAATTTGTAATCAAGGATTTAAAAGATCATAAGCATGTCCTCACAACTGGAATTGTTGATGATATTACTTGGTTGTACAAGTTTGACAACTTTGGGTCATCATTTTTTCCATCAGTTTTTGTTGCTCATAGTAATGACTTGAGAAAGCTTTGGCATGGGCAGTTTGGTCTTCTAAACTATCACTCATTGCAGCAACTATGTAATCAAAACATGGTTACTAGTCTTCCTCTCATTTCTTGTAGATATGGTGTTTGTGTCGGTTGTGTCCTCAGAAAACATCATTGGGACAATTTTGATAAATGTGCCTCTTGGCACACCTCAACCCCTTTGTAGTTTGTTCACAGTGATTTGTGTGGTCTACTTTCTTCTCTTTCTTTCTCTGGGTGCAAGTATTTATCAACTTTCATTGATGAATTCTCCATATGCACTTGGGTTTACTTCTTAAAACTTAAGAGTGAAGTTTTTGACAAGTTTTTGGCCTACAAGGCACTTATAGAAAAATAATCTAGACATAAACTTCAAAGGTTAAAAACAAATAATGGAGGCGAATATGTGAACAATAAATTTACAAGTTACTGCATTGCACAAGATATTTAGATGCAACATATTGTTCCATATACACCACAACAAAATGGTGTTGTTAAGAGAAATAATCGCACATGAAAAGAAATGGCTAATTATATGATCCAATCTAAAGGATTAAGTCTTCGTTATTGGGTGGAAGCTATCAATTATGCCAATTACATAGTAAATTGCACTCTCACAAAGGATATAAAAAATATAACACTGGAAGAAACGTGGAATAAAACTAAACCAAATGTAATTCAGTTCTGTGTATTTGACAGTGTAGCATGGGCGCACATTCCTCATGAGAAAAGGGAAGATTTATAGCATAAAAGTGAGAAGTGTATTTTTGTTGGATATTTTGAAGATGTCAAAGGTTACAGACTTCTTCAACCTCATTCTAATGAAATTATTATTAGAAGAGATGCTAATTTGATGAAAATATCTTGGCTTACGAGCCTAATTCAACATTTGTTCCATCTTAAGTACACAAGACATCTTCGATGTTTGTGCCATCTTTTGTTTCTATTATGGTTTCTTCTTGTTCAAATGATGATAGTGAGGATGAAAATCCACCTCCACTTGCTCACCTTCCTCTAGATGAGTCCATTGAACATGAAACTATACTAGCACCACCACTTCCTATATGGGTCTATTCAACATGAGAAGCAATCAGTGATTTTGTTGGTGATCCTTCATATCAGCGTCAAACACATTCACAGTTTTAGAGAGCCTCCTCTCTTTTGGTTCAAGTTTCAGAGACTCATAATCCATAAACATTTGCTGAAGCTTCAGGTCATCCAGATTGGGACACAACAATGAATGAAAAGAATCGCTCTTTAATGGAAAATGATACCTGGGATCTTATACCTCTTTTGAAAGAAAGAAAACTTGTCATATGTAAATGAGTGTACAGAACTAAGTTTGCATCAGATGGAAATGTTGAAAGGCATAAGGCCCAATTAGTTGTCAAATGGTTCTCTCAATTTGAAAGCATTGACTATAATGAAACCTTTTCCCCCATAGCCAAATTGAATTCCATCTGCCTTATTATAGCCCTTGTTGCCTCATATAAATGGAAGGCCCATTAGATGGATGTTAAATGTGTCTTCTTGCATGGGAATTTGCAAGAAGAAATTTACATGGAACAACCTCCTAACTATGTCCAGAATGACTCCAACCTTGTTTGTCACCTTAAGAAATCTCTTTATGGTCTCAAGCAAGCTCCTCGAGCTTGGTATGCTAAAATGGAAAACTTTCTTCTTGATAGCGAATTTTCTAGATATCATTATGATCCTAATGTTTATACCAAGAAAGTAGGAATCCATCTCATAATCCTTGTTTTTTATGTTGATGATTTTATCCTCACTAGTAGTGACACTAAACTTTTAACCCATGTGAAATATAGCCTTAAAAAGAAATTTGAAATGTCTGACTTAGGATATTTGCATTATTTCGTTGGACTCCAAGTATTCCAAACCAAGGAAGGAATTTTTCTTTGCCAGTCTAAGTATGCTTGTAACATTTTTCGTCGCTTTCACATGGATGATTATAAACCATCCCCTTCTCCCTTCCAGTTTAGAGTCAAACTTGTTGCCACTTGTACTTCTCCCAAAGTTGATGTCACCTTGTACCATTATTTAATAGGTATCTTCTTACATTTTACTCATACATGTCCTAATATTTCCTTTGTTCTTGGTCTTGTTTCCTGATATATGTAAACACCCCATGAAAGCCATTGGAAAGAAGCTAAAATGATACTTCGATATGTCTGGGGCACAATTCAGTTTGGGATACATTATAGTTCATGGAGGACTTCTTTGTTGGTTGGTTTCACTTATTTAGATTGGATCGACGACCCTGATGATCAGAAATCTACTGCAGGTTATGTTTTCAACCTTGGTTCTAGACCTGTCACTTGGGCTTGTAAGAAACAACATGATATTTCTCTCTCTTTAGCAGAAGAAAAATATCGAGCATAGTTAATGCAAGTCAAGAAGCCTTGTGGCTTCGACAGATCCTCTCATAGTTTGGATTTCAATAGTAGCATACAAACACTCTCTGGTGCAACAATCAGAGTTCAATTAAGTTCACCAAAGATCCAGTTAAACATTAGCACAACAAACACATCAAGATACACATGCACTTCATGATAAATCTCATTCATAATCAAGTTATTGAAGTGCTTTTTTTTCCCTAGAGAAGATCAAGTTGCAGACATTTTCACAAAGTATCTTATAGAAGTGAAATTTTCAAAACTTTGATCTATGTTAGGAGTTCATGAAGTTGTCATTAAGGGAAGATAGGCTCTAATGCCTCCTTCCATATCCTATTGTGTCACCTTTGTAAATCCTTCAATCCTATCCCAAGTTGTTCTTAAGGGGGGATGTTAGGATATTTAGACACTTAGGAATTAGTTCAGATCAACTTGGCCTAATGTATCATTAGGTTAAAGTGTGGTTCTTAGTGTGCTTCTTTAGTATGTATTTGTAATCTGACGATCACAATATATTCCCAACATAGAGTGATCTGACGACTCATATTCTCCTCAATCTTAATGAATATATTGATATGTGGCTTAACACTCGATTCGTCCATGATCTCTATTTAAAGAGCATGGAGGGTCATTTGTTGATGATCGATTGTGATAAATTATCTATAATATATTTTCTTTTGCATTAATAAATTGTTTCAATTGGCTATGTTGGTTGGGGCCGTGGATGTTTCCCCACAGGGGTTTTACCACATAAAAATATCGATGTGTTGATCTTTGACCTGGTTGTGTGAGTGGTTACTGAAGGTGTTCGTCCACCATTGGAATATATGTGTTGTTGAACACTTTGTTGTAGAAAAGATTGGCATTATTAATGTCATTCTCATGCACACATACATCAAATATTTTTTGGAACATCAGTAGTTCTTACAACCAACAACCATGGTTCACCACCTCCAACAACTTGTCTCCCCATGCCCACAACCAGATCCCATGTGAACAAGAAGTAAAGTAATTATGAACAAGGCTCAGGTGACCAAAACGAATTGTTGTGGCCACAACCATCCCCTTCTCATTTTTATTTTATAAGAAAAAACAAAGGGGCCCTTACTGAATTTTAAATCTTATGCCTAATCCACTACTTCTACTAGATTGTTGATTATTCTTTACCAATATTGAGGTAGTTGGGGGTATAATACCAGGGATGTTTTTTACAGTTGATAATCTCATTGATTTTTCACTTTTAGATGTTCTTCATTATACTTTTGATTTATGATGCTTCTTTGACCTTTTTGTGACGATATTGATAGGTTGTCTTTTGAGCCTTTAAACTAAATGGTTGGAATCGATTTGAATATATTACTGATCTTATTTGAATGCAAGGCTTGATGCCCCATATTATGCCTCAAATGAGTTTTCTTTTAAGGACTTCATGAATTCTTATGCTTCAGTCTAAAATGTCATCCCATGGCATCATTGAGAAGTATATGGTTGGCTTAAGTGAAGAACATATTAACATTTTTTCATTCTTGTGCATTGTACCTAAGGAATTCATTTTTTTATTTTTCTCATTGTTTGAACAAGCCTTTGTTTTGAACTCTTTTTCATTTGATGAGTAAAAAGGTGATGGGAAGCAATCTAAATTTTATAATATACTAGCAAGTATCTCCTTCCTTGTGTAACAAAGTTTACTCTTGTCGCGGTTGCATGAACAGGGTTGTAAAGTCACTTTCTTCACCACCTACTTTTGTTGTTTCAAGTTTTCAAGAAGAACGTGCCTAAGCAGAAAATCATGTGCATTTGTCCACAGATGACCGGACACTCAAGATAACAACCTCTAATTGATAAAGAGAGGTGGAAACCTCAAATGTGCCTTGGACAACCCCATATTTCTCTACCTGGCTACTTCAACCTTGAAATGCATGTGAGAATCCCTTGATCTTATTCCTCTTGGCTAAGATTCTCTCTAATTAATATCTTGATCCTTATTTACCCCAACATTCAGAATTGAGCCTTGTCTTTCTTGAACCCCAACCAGATTTGTCTTTATCACCATAAACATTATTTTCTATTTTCACTTCCATTCCAAGGCCTGAATGTTATTGTATTTTATTATTTTTCCAGGAACCTGATCCATGGTTGGAACCTTGACCCTCATCTAGAACCTTGACCCTTATATGGAATCCCCATTTGGAATGTAAACTTATATTTCCTTAAGAATTTTTTTGAAGCTCGAAGGCCACAAGCCTATTGGACTCCCCTCGTTAGTTTTCTCCCATTCGAATGGCAAGTTGACATACCTTTTTGAGTTTCCAAAAACCGAATCTCAAAGGCCTATCAGGCTCCCCTTTATCATATTGATGTATTCCACGTGCCAATTTGACATCAAGCTCCCATTCAATTGAGGTGTCTTCATACGTGGCATTGGCATGTCATGTCATGTGTCATATGACGTGTCGTCACATTTTCTCTGATATGCTTGTCACTTGTCATGCTTGAATTCACGCAGTCTCAACTCATCCTGATGTGTCCACCTAACATTACATCTAATCATCCTTTCATGTCTATTGTTTCAAAGTGGTGCATGATGTGTCATTCTAACATGCTTATTTGACGTGGAATCCATATACCACAAGATTATCAAGATGTTTTCTATTGGGTTGTTCCTATCTGAAAGTTGGTTCATCTTGTTGATTAAAGCTTTCTAAAACCTCAAGCCTAAAATCCTATCGAGTTCCCATTTATTGGATGGAACCTTAATGCTTATCCTCTTCATCTAGATTGGCCCCTTTCTCAAATCAGCGGCTCAGATTGTTAGCTTGGCTTGATCAATAGTTAATTTTCATCCATTCACATCTAGACTAGTCACGAGCTATCGATTTTACCTCGTATTTCCCCATCGGATCTTGAACCCGGTCAGACTTAAGCCTATCAGAATTTTGCCTCAGAGTCGAGCTTTTTTTTTTGCAAGTTTTCTTCGATCCGATAAGCCTATCAAATTCTTGTGTTATCAAGTTCATAGCCTATCAATCTCCCCTTTATGAAATAGACATATTCCACTTTCTGCTTCTGGTTTCTCCTTCAATACTTCTACTTCTGATAAGTGGCTTATTGATTCTGGAGCATCTTATCATATGGCTAAGGATAGAGACATATTTTCTACTCTAAATGAATGTAACACCAAGAAAATATTTGTTGGTGATGATAGATCTCTTAGTGTTGAAGGAT
>ML821163.1:118705-134363 GCA_009831015.1 Picea engelmannii
CTTGAAATTTTGCTCGAACTTGATAGCATATCGGTAAGAGACTCCCAATGAGGATATTTACAGGAACTCCATATATGTTTGGATGTACCTCTGTAGTCCATTGCGGTACTTTAGAACTGGGTGCCACTTGGATTCTTTAATAACCAAATTTGTGTTCAAGGTATGGAATATTTTGGTGTAATTTGGCATCTTCTAGTCTCTCTCCTGACACAAAGTTGTCCATCTCATGTACTAGTCACCATAGTTTACAACATGGTATTATTTCTCCTTAAGGGCATCAAAAAAAGCCATCCAAGTGGGTCTTGGCCTAAAATTTGCAGAATCATCTCCGACATGTTTCTCACAATACGTCTCCCACCAATATTTGACATGGGGAAGGGATTTAAGGAGCGCGAAGGTGATTTTTTCACTGTTGGAAATTTTTTGGATAGAGAAATAACCCTATAGTAGGCTTAACCATTTATCCAAAGCGTCGACGTCTATCTGGCCTTCAAATAAAGGAATATGAAATTTAACTTGTACCTTAAATGGATTCACACTTATAAAGTGATTGTTGGTTGAAGGTGCCTCTGTTTCCATTGGTAACCGTTAAAGGATCTGGGAAAAATTATCCATCATCTCATTCCTCTGTTGTGTGAGGGATTCCTCAAGCAATAGTTTGATAGGATCTCCTACTCCGTTGTCTCTCTTTTCTTCTTTCATGGGAGTTTTCTTGGGCCGACGAGAGTATTCTTCCCCAAGCTCAACTAGCTTGAGACCCAACTCTCGATAGCCTGACCTCGTCAAGGATATGCACAGAGAAACAATAAAGAGAAGATTGCTTCAATACCATTGATCCTGATTATATTGAGAACGACATGAGGGAAGATATATAAGAAGGAAACACACAAAGAGATTACAAGAAACACAATAACACAGTTAGACTTAGTTTATATTAATGATTGTCTTGAATATAAAAGACCCTAAAATGCAAAGCACACAAGCTAGCTGGAATGGTGGTAACTTATCTCTGAAGAGAGAGATGTGTCAGTTATGCTCATTCAGAAGAAATTGATTAAAAAGAGGTTGAAAAATCCTTTTAACATAAAGAATCAATTAGAAAACCCTAAACATCCAAAACTCTAACCCCAGAAGATGAAACACCAAAAGATTTGTGGGCTTTGATGTGGTTAGTTGATATGTCAACTTCTTGAGGGTGCAATTTTTTCATACGATCTATATTTGGGACATTTGGTATCCCATAGGAAAGGTATAACCGAGAACTGCACTTTCCGCACGACCTAGTATCTACCTTCAATGACATGCTAGGCGTTGTCGCACCAAAAAAGCGTCATTTAGGGCCTCAAAATGGCTCCAGAAGTTTGGGACCCGAAAAACTGTCAAGATGTGGAACCATTATGAATTAGTGTAACAAGTGGGTGGCCATCAATATCCACCTAGATCAAAACCCACATCCTAAGCCAAGATAGAAGATAATAATTAACCTTAAGTTATTTTACCTTAAGCAATAAATATTAATTAAAATCAATTACTAATTTATGAGTTCTTACATGATAGAAGTGATTAAAAAATGAAAAGTGTAGAATTTATTTATTCAAATAATGGCTCATTCATCGACATCAATCTCACTCTCTCCAATGTCCATTCTATTCAAACTATTCTCATTGTGCCTCAATTGAGTCAAATCCCTTCGCATTTATTTTTATTGTCTCTCCCTCCCATCCTACCTTTGGTGACCATGCCCATATGATTTAATTCACATTGATGGACACCATTCCTTCTATTCCAACAAACCATTGTAGTTATTTTTAAACTATGTTTGTACAAAACTTTGTTTTCTCTTGATGTTCATGTGGGATTCCACCAATGAACCACTACCTTGTATATCTCAACTATAATATTTGATTATTTGTAGACATATCCCTCTTCTCTACCCAACCATATTGCACAATGTTGGTTTGATAATCATACTATGAGTATTTGTTCCTAAAAAACATCTTATGTTCAAGAGAATTCATGTCTAGGCTTGTTACATAGAGGTCCAATGTATCAATCCTCAATAGCATGGAAATAGTCCCTCAAGTAGGCTTCCATGAATTCATGTGTGGGTTGTATATGAGGTTGTTTCTTATTTATTTCACTATGTATATCCATAAATTATTTCTTGAGTTCTTACTATTCATAAAGGGTGTGTAAGAATCCTTCCCATAAATACTAATACCCATAATTACTAACAAGAGAATTATTTCTAACACAACTCAATTTCCCATCATTGAAACCCACCATTCCAATTATATTTGCGGGGTAATGGAATTAGAGATACATTTTTCTCTAAGACCTAGCTTGAAGGTCAAATTTGAATAGAAAAAATATATTTTAGAGGGGAAATTAATGGTTGTAACTTGTAAGTAGATTCTTAATTGTGTTTCTCTCTACTTCACAAAATGTGTAACTGTTGATGTTTCAATTGTCAAAAATAAAAAAATAACTGAAGAAAAACCAAGGATTCCATCCACACAACACTCCACTTGACCAACAAAGCATGTGATTTGGTTATGTAGTAGACTTCCCACTATCTTCTGCTAAGTTGCAAATGTCTTTTGGTTTTGTTCAACTAGAGAGAAGATCTAATAGGAAGTCATATCTCAATGAGTGAAATCTCCTAATATCCAGTATGGAACCTCCGCATAGTGAGACAATATATGAGAAGTATGATTTTCAATTCCCAGTTTAGATGTTATAAATACATGGTTATATATCCCTTCTAGCTACCCTCTGACTCAACATAATCCAATTTATTCAAGTATCATCATTGCACAATAAAAAAATTCCCAAGAGAGAGTGACTAACTAATCCAATACTACAATGAACATTTATGCCCAAGGACTCAAATTTCAACATCAATTAAACTAGAATTCTTAGTATCACAATTATCACTGGTTTTTGAGCATAAAGAAATAAGGAAACTATTTTAATGTCCACAAAAGACCAAACTAGGTTAATGGGGATTTAAAGTAGATCAATTTATACATCTTATCTCTTGGGCATATTGTCTTGACAATATGCTCAATATACAACTCAGATAAACCAATATTGTTGTGGCTTATGCCTATATCAGAATATTTCAATAGACTCCAAATTCAATACTTACCCTACAACAAAGTCTAGGTGATGCAAAATGTATGTTTAGATATTCAATTCTAGTACATGTGCATTGAAAATCAATCCACACAATAGGATACAATGTTTGCATGAATCTTGATTATATTAGTAGAGTTGAGATTCTCTATGGATGTTAATCAGTCTAGACAAAAGTTGTTAGGTTATGCATGCCTATTATTTACTACCTGCTATGGGTGTCAAAATGTCAATCATTCTAGAGATAAGTTGATATTTTCATTTCCTATATGGCCAAAGTTAGCATAGGCTAGAAATTTGGCACACACCCAACCCACTTTAATAGGAATAAAAATGATTAGGTTGACAAATCCATCTTGAAAACAACATTCAAGTGATTGACTACTAGTTAAGATTATTAAATATTGAGATTCCTATGACCATGCATGGTGAAATTTAGGAAGAGATAAGTCCAATCCATGTAGAAATATTTATAGAATATGAATTTTGATCCTATCAAAGGGCCAATTCTTGGAAAAATAGGCAAAGGCATGATCTTCAATACATTAATATTCTAAGGGTCCCTCGAAGGTCCCTCTAATTAAATTTAGTAGGTATTTTCAATGTTGTTTCCACAAAAATTGGTTTTGCAGGCCCCCCATGGAGACTTTGAGTAGGATAAATCTTTGACCCACTTGGCCAATTCACTACTACATATGGTGTTTAAGTCTGATGAGGAGTTCCAATGGTATAGATAAAATCGACCTTATTGTTGGAAATAACTAACTAATTCTCAAAATTTCATTATATTTTATTCTTGTTGCCTCAAATTTTGTTGGACTTATGACGAAGATCGTTAGTCATCAGACTTCTGACTCCCCTTCGACAGTTCACAATAAAGCAACCTTTTTCGCGGCCCACTCAACTACAGCTAAAAATGATTGTATCTGGGAAATACCATCAATTCCACCACACCGACATCACCATCATGACCCCACCATCTACCCATGGCACCCACATGGCACTTCCATGTCATCAAAGTATTCTTTTGATGGGTGCGTTTGGAACCTTGGGCCTTAATTATGCTAGCTAGTGGGGATAAAAATGTTTGTTGCGAGCTTATTTTAATCACTAAGGTGTAACAGGTTGTCTCAAGACATCAATTAAACGTAACCAAATGAGATATATTGGAAGGGACAAGGATTAATGGATGAACATAGTGAATATTAAAAGTTCTGATGATGTGGGCAAGCTAGACAGTACCTGACACAAATCAACTGTGTTGCTAGATAGGATATGATCGAATATTAAGTCATAAGTTAGTTAATGTGATCGGTGACATCCTATGATGGTCGGTCCTTACCAGTACTACCATATCCCAGATTTACTCATTTGTATAGCAAAGGGACACTAGTCCATGGCATTGTAATTATCCCAACTATCCGTAGTCTAAATGTTCTACGTTTTTGGCTCTTTTCCAGTGATATTATCTATTTAATTTTGCTCAAAATTCAGGAGAAATTGTTGGATCTGCATATTTGAGTGGTTAATTTTGTATAATCTGAGTGCACGAAGGATTTTTGAGGATTATATTTTAATAGGAAAACTG
Organism: Picea engelmannii; assembly: GCA_009831015.1. NCBI lineage: Eukaryota > Viridiplantae > Streptophyta > Pinopsida > Pinales > Pinaceae > Picea > Picea engelmannii. Next base: position 123,432 of record ML821163.1, read on the forward strand.
TGTTAGGTATGAAACTTATTACTCAATGTTTCAATCCCATAGCTAGGATCATCTTCAGGAGTATGTTAAGATCGTCAGTTGACGGTTCATATTTTTTCTGTAAATAATAATAATAATCCATGTCTTATTAATGAAATTGATCTTATATGTTTGGATTATTATTATTATTTCTCATGGGATTGTCTAATATAGGTTTCCAGGCTTCACTACTTTTTAATCCTTCATCCCTATTTAGGTTGTTTCTTTCTAGCTCGATTTCTATGGCCTCCCTCATCTTCCTTTTCCCATAGTGTTTCATTTTAGCGATGAATTTAGTATTCTCAATGCATATGTGGTGCCCTGCTTCTTGGGAGTATTCTACTAGGGACTTTTTTTTACTTCAATTATGTCTAATGTCAGTGCAATGTTTTTTTATTCTAACTTAAAAGGATCTCCCTGTCTCACCAATATATTGTTTTCCACATGAGCAGGGGATGACATATACACCACTTTGTAGTCTAGGGTTTATGGTATCCTTTGTATGGTCCAACATCTTCCTTAATGTGCCGAGAGGGGAGAATGATACCTTGATATTGCCTTTTCTTAATTTTTTTTGCAATTTTTTCTATAGTCCCTTTAATGTATGGAAGGTTTATGTTTCAATCTCCATCCTCATTTTTATTGCAACTATTCCAGTGTTCTCTTCTTTCCTTTAAGAATACCATGTCAATTTTTTTTTCATGATAACCATTTTTTTAACATGGTAGTCTTAAAGAAAAAAGATGAATTGTCAATTGATGAGATTAACATACTCCTAAATATGATCCCAACTATGGGATTGAAAATTTGAGTAATAAGTTTCATACCTAATGCACTTTTACTATTAAAATCTAACTCTCTACTGCGTAAGCATGAAAAAACTAGTTTTCGAGGATGCTGAATCCATTTATGCATTCATGAATGCAACTTAAACAACATTAAATTGTGATTTCTCCCAGATTCAGATCATCATATTTCAGTGAAAAATGACAAAATGTAGAACATTTAGACTACGTCACCATGGGGGAAACTTGGGAAGGATTCAGGTGGCCAGATAAGAGGTGACAATACTACACCCATATGTGGATGGTGCCACCAATAAAGAAGAAGCACATTGCATCAAATTCAATAGTTCAAGAGGCCCCAAGACAGAGAAAGGGTCTCCAACAGTAGTGGGACAATCAAAGGAAAAGGAGCACATCTTGAGGGGAGGAATCGATGATGCCAACACTGATGAGGGATTGGGATAGTACAATGAGATGAGAGCCAAAGTAGTTTGTGAGAAGGAACATGTCCAAATTGGTTGGGACAAATGGGCATTGAAGGTGTTTGATCCAGGTATATTATACTACAACAATTGCTTCACAACAAGACCATAACTCATGGTGAACATTTACTTGGTTTTATCAATCTTGTCCATCCCCACCATAGTTATCTACCTCAAGTTGGTATGCAATACATCATCAATCATTAACCATCACTTCCATTGCTCTCTTCCCGCCTACTGGTGCACCCTCCATATCCATACTTCACTACATATCTTCCATTAGACTCTTCGGTGAACTAACAAGTTTGGAACCCATTCACACTATAATATTCTTTAATACCATCCCACAATGTAAATCTAGTGAATGGATAAAACACCCGTCTAAGTATTGATTGCGGTAGACGACTAGTTACAATAAGGTGGAGTGTGACTTAAGTAAGCATCGCCTTAGAGTTGTAACAACTAGCTATAGGACCTATGAATAGATGTAAATCTAGTTATGATTGACTAATGTAACTGACCTACGGGTTGAGGTGGTTCCCATGGGGAACTTAATATATAAGGTTGTAAGTAGAGAGACAAGAAAGGAGAGGCTTGTTAGAGAGACCTTAGGAGGAATATTCAAAGAGAAGAAAGTTGTAGAATATGTATTACACTTTCCCAGTTTTTTAATGGAGACTGTAACTGTGATGTCTGTGATGTAAAGATCCTACTATTTTGAGGAATTAATGGAAGATCAATAATTTTTTAACTCATATTTTTCTTATATGTGATGCTTGTTGTGATCTTTAGTGTTTATCTGCAATGATTAAGGGATCTTTTATGCATATTTATAATAATGTTTGAATCTACATACATGAAATTATATTACGAGTTTTTTTTTTCTAAGACAAAAACCATTGTATTGTTATTTCTAGTGGAAATCAAATACACATTAACGATCCCTTCAACTTTTAACGTTAGCATCTATTTCCTTTATAAACTACCTCTATCAGATGATACTATAGCCTATCCTTATGACTTTGACTATTACAATCATCCTTATACAAGTATCTATGTAAACAAATAGTTCCACAACATCATATTGATGCTAAGACAAAACCATGAGACAAACTCTCTCTAACTTTACATAAACAAAAAATAAAATGTGACAAAAATTCATTCATAAAAAAAGTTGTAAGAGTATCAAATTGTAGGATTATGGTCCTTAATCTCATGAACAAGAAAACCTTCCTCCAAAATGAGTGCTTCATTTGATAGTTAATTAGCTTTGTAGTTGAATTCTCGGTAGAGATGAGAAAATGACACCTCTTCAAAAATTAATTTATTTTCCATAATCCTATTTAAAATAGGCCCTAGTTCCAAGTTAAAAATGTTACTTTTACCATTTTCCCAGTCCATCAGAAGTTTGGAGTCACCAAAGGCCTGTAGCCTCTTAACCTACTTGTCCATTGCAACCTTAAGTAGGATCCAAAGGGCATAGATTTATGCTCTATTGTTTGTGCCCAAAACTTCCTCATACTTCGGTAAAAGGTAATTTTCATTATCTAGATAAAGAATGGACCCAACTCCACAAGTTCCTAGAGTACCCTAGCATGCTCCATCAAAAAATCCCCAAGGCTTAGTGCGATCTATAATTGGTTCTTGAAGGCTTCTTGCACGTTTCTTGGAACAATATTTTTTGGTTGCTTCCCTCCTTCCCCATAAGAGACTTTAATGTGATGTGAAAATCTTTCTAATTGTGCCTCATTATCTTCAAAAATCAACTTGTTTCTAGTTAACCAGATGCCCCATAACAGATACTTCGGTAGTGCTCTATGTGAGAAAACAGATTTATCAATCATCCAAAATTCCATACATTCCAACAGATTTAATTTATTCCAATGAATTTGTAATTTGAAACTATTGGAGATTTCCATCCATACAACTTTGGTGAATTGGTAGTAAATGAACAAATTATAATACAAGTGACCAAATTATATTTAAATTTTTCCTTGTAATTTGGAATGTCAAAACTATACTAAGTGACCAAATTAAAAATCACGTCGAAGCTTCCCAGTAGATCCGTAAATTGTTTTCTAAGTTTTAAGATGGATTTAGATATATGGTAAATTTACCTATGTCATCTAAAGTGAAATTGAAGAACAAGAGAGGTTGCTTTCATGCACCTTGATTTGGGATTTCATGTGAATTTGAAGGAAAATATGCCTTAAAGAAAAATGCATGCCCTAGTCTCAATTTGACCCAATGGAGTGGTTCAATTTGCAGAAGATGTAGTTTGTGATATTACACATGTCTATAGCATTATATTGTAATTTGGTGAAGGGTGAAATATACATTTTGGTTTGGGGTTACATGCTTGAACTAATATGTATTGTTACATATACAACTCTGAAATTATTTATAGTGATAGATGATAGACTAGCAATTCCACAAGTGAAATATTGTGGTTGTGGACTGTTGTTGTATATGAAGATTCCCAATAGGGTATTTATGCAAGAATGCTTGTATATTATGGTTTAAAACTAGGGTTGCATATAATTTGTCATTGCTAAACGTAAATATATTGCTTAGAATTTTTGTTGTTCCATTAAGGACCAACCACCTTAATATTAGGTAGGGAAAAATAAATATAATTGGTACATCAACCAATTCCCACTTCAGTATGAAAATTTTGAAAATCCATGTTTAATGAAAATTCAAAAATTTGACCTCATTTACTTGAGGTTTACGATATTTATTTCCCATGAAATTGAACCTTATCACTAAATATAAAATATTAGTTGTAGTAGAATATATTTCACTTATGTAAAACCAAAATCACTAGGTAACCCAAGAAAATGAACACTCAAATAATGCACTTTGTTGGTGGGTTTTAGTCACAAGGGTGGTTAAATCCCCCTTAAGCTCAATACTTGTGGGTTGAGCCTCAAGAAAAATGGTGATGGATTTAAACCAAACCCTAGAACTATTTGCATATATTAAATCCTACTTTAGATAAGATATAAAAATCCAAAGCATGAAATGAAAGATACCTAACATGAAATTTCATGAAATTATGCAAATTATGCAAGTATGCTACCTAACATGAAATTATGCAAATTATGCAAGTATGCTACCTAACATGAAATTATGCACATTATGAACACTATCCTTGAAAAATGTCATGAAAACAAGGCATTGAGGAAAATGCATGCCCTGTTAGGGAAAAATGAAGGATGTACATATGTTTTTGTGTCCCCACAATTTGGTGAAGGGTGAAATATACATTTTGGTTTCGGGTTACATGCATGAACTAATATGTATTGTTGCATATACAAATCATAAATTCTTTATAGTGATAGATGATAGATCAATGATTCCATAAGTGAAATATTGTTGTTGTGGACTGTTGTTGTATATGAACATACCCATTAGGGTATTTATGCAAGAATGCTTTCATATTACAATTTAAGACCATGTATATATAAATATGCAATCTTTGCAATATATATATATATATATATATATATATATATATATATATATATATTCCATATATTTTCCCCTTGCGTTATAGGGTTGACTTGTTCTGGATTGAGAAAAAAAACAATTTTGTATTCCTGCATTGATATAATTCTCCATTACTTCATTCTCTTCATTCTTGAATTATTGTAGAATCATACAAATTCCACCGTTTATAATAGATCCTCCAATCATTGAACACCAATCTCTTCCTAATACAACTCCATATGTTGGAGGCAAGTCTACTACTATAATAGTAAAAAATGTTGTGATGTGAGGAGCTGCACTTATCTATGCACATAAATATTTTATCTTGCCACGGGTTGGGACCTTTATTGAATCAATCACATATATAACTTCCCTAGTCTCATAGTACTTGGTACATCCCATTCTCAATGCTTCCATGACTGAAAGAGGCATAATATTGTTGGTAGCTCCACTATCAACCAAACAATTTTGCAATACATCATCATAACTTTCTATGGTTATGTAGAATGGTGGGACTTTACCCCTTGGCCCGACTAATGAATTGTTGCATAGAATTTATGACAACAACTTCATTTCTTGTATTTGAATCATCAAGTATATTTAGAATATTTTCATTTTGTTCTGGTGTCTTCATCACCTCCAGGAAAGGAAAGGTAATTCTAAGTTTATCTAAATCTTCAATCACATTATAACTCATCTATCGTGGAGTCTTTTCCTAATTAGCAATTGTTTGTTTCTTTGTTGGTTCTGCAATATTCTCTTTTGTCTTTTCTTTTTTCGGGTTCTTCTTTTGTTTTCAACTTATTCACTTGTGCTCTTGTTTGGACAAAATTCTCTAATGACATATTAGGATCTTCTTGTTCATCAAAAATATAAAAGGATGATGTTCCTTCATCCATTTGTATTGACTCTAAATTTTCATCTTGAGTGATGTCTGCCTCTTGATCATCATTCTCAAAACTTTCCACTTTAATAATCTCTTCTAATACCATGACATTAGGGTTTGACACTCTTGGTGCCCTGGGTCTATGCTCTTCATTTCTGTCATTTTTTATCCTTTGTTCTTGCAATGGAACTCTTGCATTCTAGCTTGGTGGAATGTTAAGCCCTAAATCGTGGCACATTACCCCTTAATTGGGGAATATTATATTAGTATTTATATTTTATTTATGTCGGCTTGGGTCCATTAGTTGTAATTGTACCTTCTAGTCTCCTATATATACCAAGGAGACCTTTTCATTTGGAATCATCTTGTATTTGTGAATTCATGTGAAGTATAAGGAGGTTTCCCCCTCGAAGAGGCTTATTATCTGAATTTGTCTCTTTTTGAAGGCATGGAGTACTTATTCTGAGGTTTTTATGCTATTTTGATATTTGGTTCTTAACATTTGGTATCAGAGCTAGACAATCTTTGGGACTAGCTTCTTCAAAACAAGTCTTCTTGGAATTTTCACTACAACTTTGTTTCTAGAAGGTTTTGGGATATGGAATTTATATGATGTATATGAGACATATAGAGATAACTTGGGTTCAAATTTCAGATCTTTGTTCGTTGTATTTTTGGAGATACATTATGTTCAAGTTAGGGTTTTTTACTAGTCCTGAAACTAGTCTGAAACAAGTCTTCTTGGAATTTTCACTCCCAATTGTTTTTGGATTGGTTTAAGATTTTGAAATTTTTAAAGTACGAAGGAGGAATAGTGAAGTATATTTCTTACAAATGTCATCCCTTTATTGGTTGTACTATGAAAGTTATTCTCTGGGGAAATTAGGGCTTTTGGCTAGTCTATATTTCAGTCTAAATTAAGTGTTCTTGGGAAAATTGTTATACTTGAAGCTACATGTACAACTGAGCTAAGTTTTATGGGTGCAAATTAGGGTATGGACCAGGTATAACAATTTTCCTAAGAACACCTATTTTAGACACAAGGAAGATGAATAAAGACTGGAGAAACTACAACTTTAGGTTCAAGACCAATTGATTTCCTAAGATCGATATGAGGAAGTTTGATGGAAAGGATCCAATCACATGGATACTTCAGATGGAGCAATTCTTTTATTTACATGATGTGCCACACACACAAAAGGTACATATTGCATTCTTATATTTAGAACCTAATCAGTTTGTGTGGTATCAATATCTTTTTTCTCGCAAATCACTTGTCACTTGGTCAATTTTCATGGAAGAAATGATAGCACACTATGAAGATACAAGGAGAAATCACTAGATTACTAAGAGGGGGGGTGAATCAATAATAGAGAAATTCAATCCTTTTTAACCACAAAATGCAAGTGTTATATCAATTTAGCATTATCATCCAATAGTTGCAGAGTAAATAAACAATGAACAAATTAGCAATCATACACATACATAGTACACATACATACATATTTATTTAAGAATTACATTCATTGGAAGCACCAACTTCCTTTGTTTTCTAGTTGTAATTGGAAGGAGGCTCCAACCCCCTAGTTTCTCAGGCTACAACCTGAGGGAAGCTCCAACTACCCAATTCTTTGGCTACAACCAGAAGGAGGCCACAACCCCCTATGTTCTCTAGTTACAACCAAAAGGTGGCTACAACCACCTGTCCTTTCCCTGTCCAACCGCCCTGAAATATAAGTGCTAAATGTAGAAACTAAATATGTCACTGAGAAACCTGTCACTGTATACTCATCAGCCAATCTGATCTGATCACATATACCTCAAATATAGAAAATGAATATGTCACTGAGAAACCTGTCACTGTATACTCATCAACCAATCTGATCTGATCACATATACCTAAAATACTATACCACAAGTATGTACCTCAAACCATGTGCTAGAACCTCACTATTATACGACCTCTATATGTACCAATAACTTCAGCAAAATACCTCAACCAAAAGCCCTCGAACATGAACCAATATTAAACTTTAGTATATCTACCTTAGAACAACTCTACAACAAGCCATACAATCCCAAGAGGGMATCCAACATATTTACAAGGAAACCCCTCAACTTGATTCATAAATTCAACACTACACATATGATAACCATGCCATTATTTCTTCTTGTAGCATTCTGTTGTTGCGGTTTTGCTGCCGAGATTTTTCTGCCACACTTTTTCTGCTRCGGTTTTTCTRTTGCATTTTTTTTCCGCACTTTTCCTGCARCGATTTTTCTGCTGCACTTTTCCTTCCACACTTTTTCTTCCACACTTTTCYTGCCRCACTTTTTCTGYCGCACTTTTCTTGTCGTACTTTTTCTACTGCAATTTTTATACCGCACTTTTTATGTCACAATTAGCCTGCCATACTTTTTCTTCCGCACTTTTTCTTCTACATTTTTCCTATTKCACTTTTCTTGCTACAATTTTCTGTCGCACTTTTTTTGTTGCATTTTTCTTGCCGCACTTTTTCTGYCGTACTTTTCTTTATCAATAATACCTACCCAAAAAACCTTTCACAAAAATATATATTCAATGATATTCAAGTGTGATTTGAATGAGAGACCCTTGCCTCTTATTTATACTTTTATGTAGCTTCATCAAGGGGTTACCTTCTAACCATCTTAACCCACTTTCTTTATTTTAGGGTTAACCTACTTATAACTACTTGTCCGCTTAACTTAACCACTTTCCATAATTAGTAAGCTATCCATTAACTTTATTATTTAAATGTTTTCTTTTGCATCCTCTTTGAATTATAATACACTCATCACTTCACTTTATTATTTAAATAATTTCCTCTTTGCAAACACTTTGACTACTTTGACCTTTTGGGGCTTCTAAATGACTCATGAGGGTTCTCCAAGTTCACATGGCCATAACTCTCTAACCGTGAGGAGTTATGCACGACGTTCCACATACCACCAAAAATGGCATGACATGTACTATCCATCTAGAATAGTTTTACCTGCAAATATATCAAAACTCATACCATTATCCATCAAACAAACTTGGTTCCATTAACCAAACCTTTGTGCTACCAAAATTCACTACCGGAATTTCTTCAAGGGTTGACATCAATGACAACCAAACCAATTAATAAACAATCTCCCCCTTTGGCATTGATGGAAACACTATGATGCAATACTGAATTCATGTCATGCAATATTGAAGTCATATCACTCATGCTCTTCCTAGGACCATCACTCCCTCTGGAACCATGCCTTTGTTCTTTGCATCTGATAAATATCCCCCCCTTTATCAGCAATGACAAAGGTATCTTTCCATCTAGGGCTACTCCCCCTAACTGAACTATCCCACTATTACATATAGGCTAAAAAATCGATGAACTATTACGACGATTGTGATAAAATCAATTTTTTTGTCGAAAAAAATTAAAAAAAAATGAAATTTTACTGTTTTTTTTTAAATTAGTCCCAATAACGTCGGATTTCTGATGTTTTCTAAGGTTGTCGGAAGTATGATGCCCAGTTATGACACTTTAATATAACCATTTGTAGGTCAACATAACGGTCATTGACTTTGAAATGGTCAACCTTAATTTAGGGTTATAGTCGTCGGAATTCCAACGATGACGAATCTATAAATTAGTTAATTCGAACCGAATTTTGACTAATTTGTTACAGTTGCGGCATCTTTTATGTGTTATAGCTCTACTAATCTTCTTTTTTATGTGAAGGTTTGCTTTTTGATTAAGAGATCAAACTGATCTTTGATCTACAGAGATTAGTTTTGTGATCATTGTTCAAGGCATGCAAGAGGATTTTAGACTTTGAAGGTTAGTTAAAAAAAAAAATCTTGTCTCCTTTAATATTTTATAACCTTATACTTTTATGTAAATTTTATGTCGTCCGTGAACATGCTAATTTTTCCATGCTTATATGTGACTTGATCTCTTTCCCTAGTTCTATTATGTCATTTGAATATGTTACTTGGTTATGGTGAATCTTTGAAGCTTATGTGGTAAAATATATTGTATGGTTTGGTCTATTGCATTTCAAGAATCGAATAGATCTAGCACATCATCACTGAACTTTATAACATAATCGTTTCAATATTTTGGTTGTGGTGAAGAATGTGGAGATATTATGGACAAGGTGACGAGAGATGTTATTGCCCTTGCGCTAAATGTAGGAGCACAAAAGTCAGAAGAATTTTAATACAAATAGCTGTAAGACATTGCAGAACCCATGGACACGTTGAAGGTGGACCGAATGAGATTCGTCCCTTGGTAAACTATATATTCATTATTATATCTTTATATTGATTGTATTTATAAAATTTTATATTGTTTAAATATTTCTTATGCAGTACACTAATTTTGCATGACTTTTTGTAATTATAAAGTCAGCCTGCCCCCCTAAGCGTCCGAATGCGCCAAGTACTAGCATAAATGATGTTGTACTAGAAGGTGCCAAGGAATTTGAAGTGCCAAATATTGAAGATCAAGTTAATGATCCTATGGAAGAAGATGAGAATAATAACAATATAGTTGAAGACGATGGGACAAATGAATTGATCCAAGACTTGTTCGCTCGACCAAATGAGGATGATGATGAGGACATTGGTGATCTTGACGTACCTCTTCTAGAGAAGGAAGAAAAACCACTTTATGAAGGTTCAAAAGCAAAGGTTTTGAATGGTTTGTCAAACAATTGTATGACACAGATCCTAAGGTATGTAATATGGTTCATCATCACGTATAGATAAAGGTTAATTTTTTTTGCTTGTTTTTAGTTTTAATTAATGTTTGAAATAAGAATTAAATATTTACAGATTATAACATTCTTTACACTAATTACTTATTTTTTATGTCGTAGATTGTTAGGTGAATTTATGTTACCATCGTCAAATATTTTACCTCACACATACTGAGATTTAAATGCCATTATGAAAGAAATTGGAATGGAGTATCAAGCTATAGATGAATGTCCCAATGATCATATTATATACTATGGACAACATCCATCGAAAACAGAATGCCTGCAATGTCAGACTAGTAGATATCGAACCGATCAACTAACAAAAAAGGTACCTCATAAGGTTCTTCGTCATATTCCCATAATTCCACGTTTGCAATGATTGTTCCGGTGTGAAAGCATAGCACAGTTTATGGATTACCATGCACATAATAGAAGTGGAGATGGTGTTCTTCGATTGCCTACAGATGGTTATGCATTTAAGGAAATTGAGGAAAAATGG
>ML821164.1:26984-39742 GCA_009831015.1 Picea engelmannii
TGTCTATGAACTAGGTCTTTTGTCTTTTGATTTGTCTAAAACATTAAAGAGAGATATTCATTACTGTTTAAGATCTGAGATATATTTAAATACATATCTGTTGCAAAATGTTTAGACAGAGTTGTTGGATCTTCAACATGTGTCTAGTCTTATAGATACTATGTTTAGTTCAGTCTCTTAGATCTGAGTTTAATATGTGATCAGAGCTCCTCTATTAAATAGATGCAGTTTTGCTTTACTTGTGGTCTATCCATGATTGACTTACAGATCTAATTTTGTCTTGTGTATTGGAAAAATTAAAAGAGACTATTTTTCTGCATTTTACCCTAAAATCTAACAAGATGCATAAAAATTAATTTCACACAAGACAAGTAATTAATCCTTCAATAACTTCTTTTCATGCTTTTCATTCCTTTGAAAAACTTACAAAGAAACCTCCACAAGCTGCCCAAAAAAAAAATACTGCATGGATACCAAAAAACACCTCAAACTAAGTGGAATAGCTTGCTAGGAGAGTACGGCCTGTATGGATGCCAGTATGACACTGTCCATATCATTGTACCAAACTTTTACGTACATTGTACGGACTATACAAGACTATTGCGCGGGTTGTGTGCTGCCATAAACATTTCTTTCCTAGCTGTCTGCTTTCTCTCCCTCTTTGTCGCTCAACTTGCTCAATTGCTCAAGTATTCAGGTGTGTTTGAACTCTCTATCTTGACCCATCTTTATAGTTTTAGTTGAGACCAAAACGCTAATCCATTTCTGAGATTACTCCTAGTCTAAGTCATGCATGCATGGAATACGCTTTTTAGACTCAACTGCTAAAAATAAAACTTTCACTTTTTAAGTAAAGTGAATTGCAAAATAGAATTTACTTTTCAAAAATAGAATCACTTTTCGAAAATAGATTTTCTTTTTGAAAATACCTTAAGCTACTTCTTGCATGTTCACATGGAACCCGTGTGAAAGTTCTTGTCTGAGCTATAATTCTCAACACGCCGTAGGTGCAAAGGTTTTTCAAACATCAATACCTTCTTTTTGTGCAAAATCTTTTGTGGCTAACCTTAATTTATGCTTGTTCACCAAAACATATGATATGTGCTTTCTATAATAGACCCATTTGCAACCAATTGCACATTTCCCTATAGGCAATTCAACATAATTTCCCAACTTCCTTTTATCTTTATAAAGTCGTATTTCTCTTACATTGCTTTGTCCCATTCGTACGTACTTTCCATTGCCTACTTTCTGCTCCTAATCATCCTCCCCATATAATCAACTAGAAGAATCCTCCATAATAGGACTCTCAATCTCTACCTCCCAATCAAAAGTAGGTTCAACCTCAACCAATGAAATAGCATTGGTAAAATGTAGAGATGGTTTCCTCTTAGTGAGAACCACATTCAACAAATTGGTGTGGCACTTGAAGTGCAGATTTGGGAGGTAATAGAGTCCATGGTGTTGATGTTTTTGGTAGCAGCAGGAGGTATTCACCTCCGAGACAACTTTTCTTAGAGATGAAGATGCCAAGAAGTCAGAGGAAAACCATTGAACAGATCCAAGAAGCCTCAGAAGAAATAAGAAGATCCCAGAAGAGAAGTCGTCCCCACAAGAAAAAGACAAAGTGAAAATATAATTTCTAGAAGACAAGTCGACCCTACTTGAAGAGACACATGTTCGGAAAAGACACCTGCCCAGTCCAGTATAAATAAAGGTGACGCCTTCCTCATTTGTCATATTCACACACTCACTCATCTATAGCACAAGTCTTGTGGAGAACAATAGCTGCAACTGTCCAACGAAGGATGAAGGAAAAAGGGTGCAGGTTGACTAGGGTTTCCTCATAACCCTCGCTAGTGTTTATCTTTTGTCTTGGTGAAGCACTGGTGGAGGCCAGTTACTCTAGCGCTTTGGCTTAGGCTTGATGCAGTTGCATTGCTGGGTTATCTCTTGTGGAGATAAGTATTCTTCTTTGTTGGTTTTGCTCTAGTGGATAGAGCTGGTTCTTGGTTATATTGTATTGGAAAGGATATTCTCTCTAAGAAAAGTTTACTGGGTTTTTCTCCCTTGTGAAGAAGGGTTTCCCAGGATAAATCTGTGTCTTCTTGTGTTTGTTTACCTTCTTCTTTATGTTTTAGTATATGCTTAATGAATTTAAAAGAAGATTAAATTTCTATGGTAAATCTAATGTTAACGAAACTAATGAAAATTCTGTTGATGATTACAGCTTCATGAGACATCCTCCAGGACATGTTCTCCTCTAACACTGAGTGAGACGACCTGTGAGAGAGCCCATGAGTTGGGTGTGCCCATGAGATGGGTGTGTCGATGTGTATGCCCCTGTGGGGTGAGGATGCCCATAAGATGGGTGTGTCGTTTGAGATGAAACGATGTGTACCCTTGTGGGTGAAGGTGCCCATGTGATGGGTGTATCGTTCTCCTCTGTGTAGAGAGTTGAGATGATGTGGTACTCCAGATGATTCTCTTGTGTGACTCAGTGAGATAGAGATCTGTTGAGTAGGAGGTCCCTGTGGCTGAGCATAGGTGGACGTGCCCCTAGTGGATGAGCACTAGTGGGTGTGTGAGATCCCTTGCTATATTGTCTGAGAGTGAGATTTATCTGTAACCCTAATTGTGATGTAAAGGGTACAGGTCGGCTCCACGATATGTAAAAGATAATTAATGTTTGTTGTAATAATTAATTATATTATGAGTTATTAAGGTCGGCCATGTTGTGCCAATAGACACCACTTTTGATGTGTCCAGTCTAGTATAAATAAAGGTGATTTCCCCATTGAGGAAACACACACAAGTCACATGTCATTTGGAAATTTCAGCAAGTACATCTTCTAGGGCTGAAGTGCGCACCTCTCTTGGGTGCTAGCTTCTTGGTTTTGGAGAGCATCCTTTTTTGTGCTAAGTCTATGGTGTGGGAGGTCTTTCTCTTGAGAATATAGCAAAGGATTGTTGTGTTTTCTTCCCTTGTTGAGAAGGGTTTCCCAGGATATTTCTTGTGTTCTTGTGCATGGTATTTCTTCTTGTGATCTTGGTTATTGCAACACTTGTAGCCTCATTTGTTTATGGTTCAAGTAAATGCTAAATTTGAAATAAACCTCATGCTTGAACCTAGCATAGTGAAAATTCAACATGGTATCAGAGCATAGGTCTTGAAGAACCCATTGCACAAGCTTTCTAGCAGTCGTCCTCCTCTTTTGTAGAACAGTATGACCCTCTTAGGGTTTCTAGAAAATCCTTACGACCTTCTCCTTTTGAGTGATTTCAACAGTTTACACTTGGACGTTGGGGATTAAAATTGGACAGGAGTGTACGGCCTCCTTCAGTGCACCTCTAGAGACTCTCATATTGCAATTTCGAGAATTTTGGATTTTTGGCCCTAGGGTTCTAGGGTTTCACAATTTTCTCCAGAAAATTCAGATTTAGGGTTTCTGTAGCTCATTGAAGAAGTTTTTCAGCTCACCAATGTTCTTCTGACTTTCAAGGCYTATTGTTGGCAGTCATAAGCCCAACGAAACCTAAGATTGCTAGCCGTTAGGTTTCCTAGCCTAGTTRMTAAGGGTTTGTGGAAGAATCTGCAAACCACRAAGAACAAAACTCTGTTGGAAGATAGGCTTGAGGAATCAAGCAACTTCATACTACATGAAGAAGATTGGAAGATAGATCCAGAGCCACATCAGAGAGATGAAGACATCAAAGATGAAGCCTTCCTCTTCATATCAACACTCTCAGGTATGCACTTGTATATATTATTTGTATCATTGTCATGAGGGTACTTGCAGGAGGAAGGAACCTTTGCTGCAATCATGGATCTAGATGGATCTCGGTGCATTCAGAGGAACAACACACTAGAAGTGAAGACTCCAGGTTTGATTGTTTTAATTATCATGCCTCTAACCTACATTTCTAAGTTTRCTACATTACAAGTAGGCATTGTAACTGTGACAACAAYCCTTAAATTGTTTTGATTCTAGAGATGTACTCATTATTCTCCTCTAGGAGATATTCTTGTCTTCTTTCTTTTCGCTTGTTTTCTTGTTCCAAGCAGGTTAACAACAAAGGAAGATGTTTATCCTTCAGACTTCAGAGGGAGTCACTTGACTCAGAGGGAGTCGAAACTATTTGAGAAGGAGGAAGAACAGAACCATCATTGAGACGACCAAAGCAATGATACATGATCAACATCTACCTATGATTCCATGGGCAGAAGCATCCATGACAACAGTATATGGTCAGAATAGGAGTCCTCACTAGATTTTGAAGAACATGACTCCCGAAGAAGACTTCACCGGAGTGAAGCCTGAGATTGGACACTTTAGGATATTTGGGTGTCCAGTATACTTTCATGTACCCAAAGAGAAGAGGTCCAAGCTAGACCCTTCAGGCAAAAAAGGTACATTTGTGGGATATAGTGAATCTTTGAAGGCATATCGAATCTACATCCCTGGTCAGAGACAGATTGAGGTGAGCAGAGATGTTATCTTTGAAGAAGAGATAGCCTTTCAAAGATCCACAAAATCTCAGATGGAGTTTGACAACGAGACAATACCTTCTCCCCCTTCAGCAGTTCAGAGGGAGACAACCATTATTCCAGTTGATCTAGTTGCTCTAGTTGATATCCCCAAAGATATTGCAGCAGGCCATAAAAATCCTACCTGGGCTCGTCAAACTCTGCAAGAGGTAGAGGGACATGCAACTCCTCAAGGCACATTCCAAGAGAGCAAGAGACCAAAGAGATTTTCGAGCTACTTTTCATCCATGAGCCACATCATTGATACTGAGCCTTCTTGTCATGGAGAAGCGATAGGTCAACAAGTATGGCAAGATGCCATGGCAGAAGAGTATCAGTCCATCTTGAAGAATGATGTGTGGGATATTGTTCTGAGACTAGAAGGGAAGTCTGTAATAAATTCCATGTGGATCTATAAGATCAAACATGCAGCTGATGGAAGTGTTGAGAAATACAAAGCGAGATTTGTAGCCATAGGATTCTCACAAGTGGAGGGAATTGATTATGAAGAGACATTTGCTCCAGTAGCCCGATACACTTCCATTCGTACTGTCATTGCACTAGCTACATCTATGGGTTGGAAACTACATCAGATGGATGTAAAGACAACCTTTCTCAATGGTGAGATTGAGGAAGAAGTTTACATCGAGCAACCAGAGGGATTCATGATACACGATGATAAATCTTATGTGTGCAGGTTGAAGAAATCCCTATATGGACTAAAGCACGCACCTCGTGCTTGGTACGAGAAGATGGATGGATTCTTGATGAGTTTGGGCTTCAACAAGAGTGTTACTGATCCAAACCTATATTATCATACTGTTGGTGATGAGTCCTTGATCTTGGTCCTGTATGTGGATGACTTATTCCTTACCGGTTCAGAAAGACTTATTGCTGAATGCAAGCGAGTATTGACTTATTCCTTACCGGTTCAGAAAGACTTATTGCTGAATGCAAGCGAGTATTGACTTCTGAATTCAAGATGAAGGATTTGGGTATGATGCACTACTTCTTGGGATTAGAAGTATGGCAGAGGGCTAATGAGATTTTCCTGAGTCAAGGAAAATATACAGTGGAGATATTGAAGAAGTTCGGTATGACAGACTGCAAATCCATGCCTACACGGATGGTGATGGCTTTGAAGAAAATGAATGATGCTTCTACTGATCCAGGCGAGATTGATCCACATTTATACCGATAGCTGATTGGATCATTGATGTATCTAGTTAACACCAGACCTGATATATGCTATGCGGTGAATGTACTTAGTCAGTTCATGAGTCAACCGAGACAGACTCACTGGATAGCAACAAAGCATGTATTGAGATATCTACGAGGCACAGTTGGATATGGCCTGAGATATGCCCCCAGTGTAGACATGAGCTTGCAGGGACATGCCGATGCAGATTGAACAGGGAACGCAGTGGACCGGAAGAGCACATCTGGTTGTTGTTTTACCTTGGGGTCTGCCATGGTTTCCTGGTGCAACAGTGCAGTAGGAAACAAAGTCTGTGGCCTTGAGTACCGTAGAAGCAGAGTATATAGCGTTGAGTGTGGCAGTCCGTGAAGCAGTGTGGCTTTGCAAGCTCCTGATATATGTATTTGATCATGAGATGGATCCTACCATTATTCATTGTGATAACCAGAGATGTGTGAAGCTCTCTGAGAACCCCGTGTTTCACGATAAATCGAAACACATTGAGATAAAATATCATTATATCAGAGACATGGTGTAGAGGAAAGCAGTACACATGCAATACCTTCCTACACATGAGTAGATTGCAGATATCTTCACCAAACCGCTTGCCAAGACGAAGTTCGAGTACTTCCGTGAAGGACTTGGCCTAGTGGAGAATGCCTCCCTAGCTGAGAGGGAGGGTTGATGATTACAACTTCGTGAGACATCCTCCAGGACACGTTCTCCTCTGAGATGGAGTGAGACGACCTGTGAGAGAGCCCATGAGTTGGGTGTGCCCATGAGATGGGTGTGTCGATGTGTATGCCCCTGTGTGGGGTGAGGATGCCCATAAGATGGGTGTGTCGTTTGAGATGAAACGATGTGTACCCTTGTGAGGGGTGAAGGTGCCCATGTGATGGGTGTATTGTTCTCCTCTGTGTAGAGAGTTGAGACGATGTGGTACTCTAGATGATTCTCCTGTGTTACTCGATGAGATAGAGATCTTTTGAGTAGGACGTTCCTGTGGCTGAGCACAGGTGGACGTGCCCCTAGTGGGTGTGTGAGATCCCTTGTTATATTGTCTGAGAGAGATTTATCTGTAACCCTAATTCTGATGTAAATGGTACAGGTCGACTCCACCATATGTAAAAGATAATTAATGTTTGTTGTAATAATTAATTATATTCTGAGTTATTGAGGTCGGCCTTGTTGTGCCAATAAACACCTCTTTTGATGTGTCCAGTCTAGTATAAATAAAGGTGATTTCCCCATTGAGGAAACACACACAAGTCACATGTCATTTGGAAATTTCAGCAAGTACATCTTCTAGGGCTGAAGTGCGCACCTCTCTTGGGCGTTAGCTTATTGGTTTTGGAGAGAACCCTTTTGTGTGCTAAGTCTATGGTGTGGGAGGTCTTTCTCTTGAGAATATAGCAAAGGATTGCTGGGTTTTCTTCCCTTGTTGAGAAGGGTTTCCCAGGATATTTCTTGTGTTCTTGTGCATGGTATTTCTTCTTGTGATCTTGGTTATTGCAACACTTGTAGATGCATTTGTTTATGGTTCAAGTAAATGCTAAAATTGAAATAAACCTCATGCTTGAACCTAGCATAGTGAAAATTCAACAAATTCAACATGGGATCAGAGCAAGTTTCCTTCATAACAGTCTAATCACTAGAAGGAAGATCGTGATATTTTCCATTGCTCAGACCTAAACATTGTCAAGCTCGTTGAGCAACCTATTGGAGGATGCTGAGATTGATTTTTCTCTAGATCAGCTCGCCCTAGCCTAGCGCACCTCTTGGTGGTCTCAGATTACAACTCGGTGAAAATTGAAATTTGTCATTGCAGTTGCAGTTGTAGTTGCCAGTGCCAGGTTCTTTGTGCCAGTTACAGTTGCAGTTGCAGTGCCAGTTGCTTCATGCCAGTTACAGTTGCAGTTGCAGTTGCCAGTTGCGCAAACCTTGAGATTAGAAGACAAGTTGGATGATGCTACAATTTCAGAGGTATGAACTTGTATATGTTTAAAGTTGTATCATCATCATGAGGTTGTTTGTAGGAGAAGGGATCTTTTGTCTAAGCGATAATATGTAGATCCAAAGGATCTTAGATTCAGTACATACAGAGAAACAACACACCCTCCTTGGAAGTGAAGACGTCAAGTTTGATTGTTTTGATATGCCTCTAGCTATTATGGCATTATTGCGATCTTATGTTGTATTTTGATCTATTGAAGTTATGATCATTATGAGATGCACTTGTTTGTAAGATAAATTGATCTCCTCTAGGAGATATTCTTGGTTGTTGACTTTGTTTCGGGCAGGTTATCTTGTTAAATTCCATGGAGGTTGCCATGGAGATGTTGTTGTTCTTGTTTCTTGTTTCGGGCAGGTTACCATGGAGGCAGGTCACCAATGATAGCTCTAAGAGGGAGCTATAGTGACGGTTGCAGAAGACAACATATGAGATAGTCTCTAGTTTGAGACATAAAGCAGTCTGACTAGACAAGGAGTTTGTACAGATTGATAGTTCGATCAGTTCAGGACCTGATGCATGATTCTATCAGTCTGAGTGAGTTATGGCATAGGAGACTTGCTCATTTGCATTATAGAGCTCTTCCCACTCTGGGGAAGATGGTGACAGGTCTTCTAGTGCTTCGTGTAGAGCATGATGACATTTGCATAGGTTGTGCTCTTGGAAAGAATGCCAAAGGATCTTTTCCAGGCAGTGATAACAGATCTAAGGGGATTTTGGACTTGGTGCATTCAGATTTGTGTGGGCCTATGATAGTTGCTTCCTTAAGTGGATACTTATACTATGAGATCTTCAGACTTGGATTTTGAAGAATACGACTCCCTAGGAGGCCTTCAGCGGAGTGAAGCCTAAGGTTGGATACTTTAAGATATTTGGGTGTCCTGTTTACATTCATTTACCCAATGAGAAAAGGCCAAAGTTAGACCCTTCATGCAGGAAAGGTACATTTGTTGGGTATAGTGAGTCTTCGAAGGCATATCGAATCTACATCCCAGGTCAGAGATAGATTGAGGTGAGCAAGGATGTTTCCTTTGAGGAGTAGGTAGCCTTCAAGAGATCTAGAGGATCTCACATGGAGATTGATAGTGAGAGGTAGGGGGAGATGGTATCTTCTCCCCCTCACCCTTTAGCAATTTAGAGGGAGCTAGTTGAGTCTGTTGATCCAATTGATCTTGTATATCTTGTTGATATTCCTAGAGATATTGCAGTAGGTCGGAAGAGGCCTACATGGGCTGGTTAGACTTTGCAGGAGGCAGAGGGACGTGCAACTCCCTGTGGTACTTTCAGAGAGAGAACGAGACCTTAGAGATTCTCGAGCTATGTTGCAGCGATGAGCCACATCATTGGTTCTGAGCCTTCCTGTTCTGAGGAGGAATCTAGTCAGCAGGTCTGGAGAGATGCCATGATGGAGGAGTATTAGTCCATCATGAAGAATGATGTGTGGGATATTTTTCTGGGACTTGAGGGGAAGTCTATGGTGACTTCCAAGTGGATCTATAATATCAAACATGCAACTGACAGGAGCATCGAGAAGGACAAAGTGAGATTTGTGCCTAGAGGATTGATGGATACCTGATGAGTTTGGGCTTCAGGAAGAGTGTTTTTGATGCCAACCTGTACTATAAGGTTGTTAATGGTGAGTCCCTGATTTTGATCTTGTGCGTTGATGATTTATTTCTCACCGGAGCAGAGAGCCTCATTGCTTGGTGCAAACATGAGTTGGCCTCTGAGTTTGAAATGAAGGATCTTGGCATGATGCACTATTTCTTGGGACTAGAGGTGTGGCAAAGAACTGATGAGATCTTTCTGAGTCAGGGGAAGTATACAGTTGAGATTTTGAGGAGATTTGGGATGTTGGACTGTAAGTCCATGGCTACATCGATGATGTCAAATCTGAAGAAGTTGAGTGAGCCTTCTTCCGTTCAGACTTGATTGATCCAACTATGTACAAACAACTGATTGCATCATTAATGTATCTGGTTAACACCACACCAGATATTTGCTATGCAGTGAGTGCACTTAGCCAATTCATGAGTCAACCAACACAATTGCATTGGGTAGCTGCGAAGCATGTCTTAAGATACTTGTGAGGCACGGTCGGATATGGCCTGAGATATGCTTCCAGTATTGACTTGAGATTGCAGGGATATGTTGATTTTGATTGGGAAGGGAGCACAATTGATAGGAAGAGCACCTCAGGGCATTGCTTTAGTTTGGGGTCTGCCATGGTTTCCTGGTGTAGTAGGAAACAACCTTCTGTGGCCTTGAGTACCATAGAATCCGAGTATATTGCAATATGTATGGCAGTACGCGAAGCAATGTGGCTTCGGAAGCTCCTTGCAGGATTGTTTGGACATATGCTGGATCCCATCGTGATTCTTTGCGATAACCAAAGCTGTGTGAAGCTCTCGGAGAATCCAGTGTCTCATGACAGTTCAAAACATGTTGAGATCAAGTTTCATTACATTCGAGACTATTGATTTTTCAATGTATTAGGTTAAGCAAGAAGTTTATTCCATTTTATCATTTAACTAGAACCATAAATGCTGCAGCAACCAAGATCACAAGAAGAAGTACCATGCACAAGAACACAAAATGTATCCTAGGAAATCCTTCTCAAGAAGGGAAGAAAACCCAGCCAAATCCTTTGCTATATTCTTCAAGAGAAAGATCTTCACCACCAAGAAAGACCTAGCACACAAGAGGGTGCTCAAACCCTATAACTCTAGCGCCCAAGAGAGGTGCACACCTTTTCCCAAAGAAGTGTACTTGCTGAAATTTCCAAACTCACAAGAAAGATATGATTCGACAACGGGGAATCTTCCTTTACTTATATTAGACTTGTCCTATCAACAAAAGTGTCTATTGGCTCAATAGGGCCGACCTCTCTTAAGTCATAATATAATTATTATTATTATTATTATTATAATTAATATTATCCAGATTAATTATCTTTTACATTTATTATTAATCACATTAAGGTGGGGCCGACTTGTACCCTTTACATATCAATTAGGGTTACAGGCAGGTCTGACTCTTGAACAATATATAGCAAAGGATCTTATACACCCACTAGTGTTCATCCACTAGGGGCACATCCATAGGGATGTCATAGCTCTGGTTCACTGCATTACACAGAAGAACTAGGTCTTCACACGTTGACCTATGCTCGTCCACATTCACGTCCACTCTACAGATCTTCTTTCCCACTGCCTCACACAGGAGAATCATCTGGAGTCTTCTCGTCAACTCTGTTGCTCGGAGGAGGCTAATACATCATCTTCATTTCTGTTCACATGACGATGCACCCAGCACTTTGGGACTTCACACGTTCACCTTGTGCTCAGCCACATGCACGTCTAACTCAACAGATCACCTTTCCCACTGGATAATCATTTGGAGTTCTTCGCAAATCTCTGAATGGAGGAGGTCATCTCTACGTTCCTAGATCTGTCTCAAGCAGGAACCATGTACCCTTCTTAGGGGCTTTCACTCAGGTTTGTAAGCTGAGAGAAAGACTCACATAGTTGCAATGATCCACACCTCATAGGTTTGTAAGATGGAGAATGTCTCACATAGCTACATTCATCAACACTCCCTCTCAGCTAGGGAGGCATTCTTCATCATGCTAGGTCTCACACGGATGTACTCTGAATTTTGTTTTTGGCTGAAGTCATCAATACTCCCTTTCAACTAGGAAGGCATTTTTCACCAACTTAGTCTGGTGACGATGTATGTAATCTGCTCATGTGTAGGAAAGTATTGCATGTGTACAGTTTCCTTTGCATCATATCTCTGATATAAGGACGTTTCATCTCATCGTGTTTTGATCCATAAGGAAACACTGGGTTCTCAAGGAGCGTTACACACAGCTCTTTGGTTATCATCATAGGATCCATCTCATGGTTAAGTAAATCTGTCATAATCTTGTGAAGCCACATTGCTTCGCACACTTGATGCTATATACTCTGCCTCTGTGTTGCTCAAGGTCACAGAGTTTGTTTCCTGCTACATTAGGAAACCATGGAAAACTCCATGGTAGAATGACAACCGGATGTGCTCTTCCGGTTCACTATATTTTCTGCTCAATCTGAATCAGCATATCCTGAAAACTCAAGTTCACATTGGAGGCATATCTTAGGCTATATACAACTGTGCCTCATATATATCTCAATACATGTTTTGTTGTTGTCTAGTGAGTCTGTCTCGATTGACTCATGAAATTACTAAGCACATTCATTGCATGGCATAAATCAGGTATGGTGTTAACTAGATACATCAATGATTCAATCAACTGTGGATCAGTCTCGTCTGAATCGTCATCAATCTTTTTCTTTAAATCCATCACGGTGGATTTTGCATTCTGTCATACTGAACTTCTTTAATAATTTTCACTGTATATTTTCCTTGACTCAGGAAAATCTCATCGGTCCACTGTCATACGTCTTGTCCCAAGAAGTAGTGCATCATACTTAGATTCTTCATCTTGAATTCAGAAGTCAAGGATTACTTGTATCAAGGATTTCTAAATAAGTCATAAAAATCAGGCTTTCGTCACCAACACTATAATAATATAGGTTTGGATCAACAACATTCTTGCTGAAATCTAAACTCATCAAGAATCTATCTTTCTGATATAGTTTTCAACTCATGGATGGTAGTACGGATGAAAGTGTATCGGGTTTACTAGATCAAGTGTCTTATCATAGATGACTCCCTCTGTTTGTGAGAAACCTCTGGCTATAGATCTCGTTTTGTATTTCTCGACACTTCCATTAGCTGCATGTTTGATCTTATAGATTCACTTGGAAGTTACCACAGACTTCCCTTCTGGTCCCTAAATAATATCTTATACATCATTTTGTTAGCTCCCAAAATGAACCCGTCCCTATGGTCGCATTTTGTGGTGGATAGCATGGCTATTAGTAGTTTTCTCAAATTGGTTTTGAGTTTTTCTAGCTGCAAAATTTAGGTTTTGATTTTTTGTTTTAGAAATAAGATGACCCATAAAGGTCTTCTCT
>ML821164.1:43661-60886 GCA_009831015.1 Picea engelmannii
TGTCTATTTGTTTACCATTTTGATGTCTGAATTCTATTAGCTGAATTGAGTTATCCCATTGATCCACCTTTACAAATACAAAAACATCCATTTCTTAAGTTACCAAGCATACTTAGCCTATAACCCTAAGTAGTTACTTGGAGTGATAACACATTCTTTAAGATATATTGGTATTCTTCTGTTATGGCATCTTGCCATACTTGTTTTCCTGTTGCTTCTCTAAGACAAGGAGGCTCAACATCAATAAGGTGGCTCATGACTGAAGGATAGCTCGAAAATCTCTTTTGTTTTCTCGGGATGTGCCTTGAGAGGCTTGTATGTTTCTCTGCCTCTTGCAGAGTGTGCCTAGGTAGGGCTTTTGTGCCCTACTGCAATATCTCTGAACATATCCGTTGGAACAACTGAATCAACTGGAGTAATGTCTGTCTCCCTCTAAATTGTTGAAGGGGGAGAAGGTATTTGTCTTACTGTCAATCTCCATCTGAGATTTTCTGGATCTTTGAAAGGCTTTCTTTCTTACAGGGACAACGTTTCTGCTTGTTCTTGTATGATAAACAAATTAAATATGGTTTGGACTCTCGTACCAGGGATAATGGTCCAAATCTTTGAGAGCTCCCGTACTAGGAATAATATCCTTCATTTATTTGAAAAATGCAATCAACTATAAAATTAGAGATCATTTGATTTACCTAGTTGTAGTAATGTCCTTTTAGAGGAAGTACTTCTCCTCTCTCTTCTCTTCACTCTTTTGAGGTGGATCTGGATCAATGTCAGCGGTGGAAGCATATTTTCTTCCCTTCTTCCTGGTTGGACAATTCCTTGCAATGTGTCCATACTTGTCACATCTAAAGCACTGAATTCCTGAAACATCTCTTCTTTGATAACCTAGATTGGATGAAGACTTTTCACCTTTAAATGTTTGCCTGGATTTTCTTTTGAATTTTCCTCCCTTCTTTGTATGAAGTACAGAGTATGATTTTCTTCTGAGGAATCTTCCACTCCTCTATTTCTAAGTCTAAGTTCTTCTTGAGTGCAATCTGTCCATAGACACTCAAAGGTTGGTAGAGCTTCTCTTCCACTGATACTCTGAATGAAAGGCTCCCATGATTTTGGAAGATTCTAGAGAGTAGTTAAGACAAGTTCTCTATCAGGCATGATTTCCCCAATGGTCTCTAGCTGTTCTTTAATCTCTGATAACTTCATAAAGAAGAGTGCAACTGAGTCATCCTTCGTCATCTTGGTACTTTGAAGTTGGCTCTTTAAGGTAAGAGCTCTGAGAGTGTTGTCACTTTCAAACATTCCTTTTAAAGTTTTATACATATCATAGGTTTTCTTCAGATTGGCAATACGGGGCAAGGGGTGATCTCTTACTGAGTAGATGATTATTTTTCTTGCTTTGACATCTTCTTCTTTTCTTATCTTCTTCTCTATATCTGTAGTTGTGTCTGGTAGAGTTTTAGTTGTTACATCCAAGAGGTCATCTTCTTGAAGAGTGACTAGAAGCTTTGATTTCCATGGCCTGAAGTTACTTGCTCCATCAAGCATATCTTCTACTAATGTTCTGTTCTTCATTTGATTGGTTTCTTCGAATACTTGTCGACTGGATTTTGAAAACCTAATGATTAGGTTGAATTAGCAACCTTGGATTATTTTGGACTTATGACTGCCAATAATCAATTTGGTAGTATCACAGAGATGCTTGCTGATTCAAGAAAAAGTTTTTTCAGAAACCTAGAATTAATATTCTGCACGAATTTTCGGCACCCTTGAAACCTTAGGTCCAAAAATCAAAATTTCTTGGAATTTCGTTTTGAGAGCTTTTGGAGATGTGCTGGAAGAGGCCGTACTCTTCTATGCGAAAAGTAGCCCCAACGTCCAAGTATTAAGGGTTGAATCACAACTGAAAAGGTGGCCGTACGAAATTTTATGGAATTCCTAGGAGGGTCGTACAGTTCTGCAAAAGAGGAGGGGATGACTGGTAAAATCTTGTAGCTTGTGCAATGGGTTCTTCAAGACCTATGCTTTGATACCATGTTGAATTTTCAATGTATTAGGTTAAGCAAGAAGTTTATTCCATTTTATCATTTAACCATAACCATAAATGCTGCAACAACCAAGATCACAAGAAGAAGCACCATGCACAAGAACACAAAATGTATCTTGGGAAACCCTTCTCAACAAGGGAAGATAACCTAGCCAAATTCTTTGCGATATTCTTCAAGAGAAAGACCTTCACCACCAAGAAAGACCTAACACACAAGAGGGTGCTCAAACCCTATAACTCTAGCGCCCAAGAGAGGTGCACACCTTTTCCCAAAGAAGTGTACTTTCTGAAATTTCCAAACTCATAAGAAAGATATGATTCGACAATGGGGAATCTTCCTCTACTTATATTAGACTTGTCCTATCAACACAAGTTTCTATTGGCTCAATAGGGCCGACCTCTCTTAAGTCACAATATAATAATAATTATTATTATTATTATAATTAATATTATCCAGATTAATTATCTTTTACATTTATTATTAATCACATTAAGGTGGGGCTGAACTGTACCCTTTACATATCAATTAGGGTTACAGGCAGGTTTGACTCTTGAACAATATATAGCAAAGGATCTGATACACCCACTAGTGCTCATCCACTAGGGGCACATCCATAGGGATGTCATAGCTCTGGTTCACTGCATTACACAGAAGAACCAGATCTTCACACGTTGACTTGTGCTCGTCCACAGGCACATCCACTCTACAGATCTTCTTTCCCACTGCCTCACACAGGAGAATCATTTGGAGTCTTCTCGTCAACTCTGCTTCTCAGAGGAGGCTAATACATCATCTTCATTTCTGTTCACATGATGATGCACCCAACACTTTGGGATTTCACACATTCACCTTGTGCTCAGCCACATGCACGTCTAACTCAACATATCGCCTTTCCCACTGGATAATCATCTGGAGTTCTTCTCAACCCTCTGAATGGAGGAGGTCATCTCTACGTTCCTAGCTCTGTCTCAGGTAGAAACCACGTACCCTTCTTAGGGGCTTTCTCTCAGGTTTGTAAGCCGAGAGAAAGACTCACATAGCTGCAATGATCCACACCTCACAGGTTTGTAAGCTGGAGAATGTCTCACATAGTTGCATTCATCAACATAGACATGGTGTTGAGGAAAGCTGTACTCATGCACCACCTTCCTACAATTGAGCAGATTGCAGATGTTCTCACCAAGCCCCTTGCCAAGTCGAAGTTCAAATACTTCCGTGATAAACTTGGAATGGTAGAGAATATCCCTCTCACTAAGAGGGAGTGTTGATGGTTGCAACTTCGTGAGAAATTCTCTAGGTCGTACTCCTCGATGGATTGAGTCGGGTTGACCTGTGACAATACACTAGGTTGGTGCCCGACGACCCTTGAGGTGCAACTCAAGTGGTTGGGATATTATACTGGGTTAGTGCCCAACGATCTTTGAGATGCAACTCAAGCGGTTGGAATATTATATTGGGTTGGTGCCTAGTGACCCTTGAGGTGCAACTCAAGTGGTTGGGATATTATACTGGGTTGGTGCCCAACGACCCTTGAGGTGTAGCTCAAGCGGTTGGGATATTATACTGGGTTGTTGCCCAATGACCCTTGGGGTGTAGCCCATGTGGTTGGGATATTTTTCAGGTTGTACTCCTCGATGGACTACGCTAGGTCGACCTGTGATGATACTCCTCGATGGACTGAGTTGAGTATGACACTTATCAATGGACTGATAAGTTGTACTAGGTTGGTGCCCAACGACCCTTGGGTTGTAGCCCAAGAGGTTGGGATACTGTACTGGGTTGGTGCCCAACGACCCTTGGGTTGTAGCCCATCATCCCTTGGGGTGTAGTCCAAGTGGACACATCTTGTGCTTATATCCCTTGACGATGATGACACACACTACGAGGTTGTATCCTAGTGTTCCCTAGCGGGTTGTAGCCCCTAGATGAGATTGATAGGTCCACATTGGTTGTAGCCATGTGTGATGTGATGATGCTACTTGTAGCATGGTCTGTGTGACCATGGCATGGTCCGAGGACCATGGCATAGCCTACGGGGCTATGAGGACTATAGGAGAACATAATGGAGAATACCTCTCTAGCTAAGAGGGAGTCTTGATGTTTTTGGTAGTAGCGGGAGGTATTCACCTCTGGGACAACTTTTCTTAGAGATGAAGATGCCAAGAAGTTAGAGGAAAATCATTCAACATATCGAAGAAGCCTCGAAAGAAATTAGAAGATCCCAGAAGAGAAATTGACTCTACAGAAAAGTAATAAAGAATAAATATAACGCTCTAGAAGTAAAGTCGACCCCACAAGAAAAAGACAGTGAAAATATAATTTCTAGAAGACAAGTCGACCCTACTTGAAGAGACACCTGTTCGAAAAAGACACATGCTCAGTCCAATATAAATAAAGGTGACACCTTCCTCATTTGTCATATTCACAGACTCACTCATCTATAGCGCAAGTCTTGTGGAGAACAGTAGTTGCAACTGTCCAGTGAAGGAGGAAGGAAGAAGGGCGTAGGTTGACTAGGGTTTCCTCATAACCCTCGCTAAGGTTTATCTTTTGTCTTGGTGATGCGTTGGTGGAGGCTAGTTACTCTAGCGCTTTGGCTTAGGCTTGATGCAACTGCATTGCTGGGTTATCCCTTGTGGAGATAAATATTCTTCTTTGTTGGTTTTGCTCTAGTGGATAGAGCGGGTTCTTGGTTATATTGTATTGGCAAGAATATTCTCTCTGAGAAAAGTTTGCTGGGTTTTTCTCCCTTGTGAAGAAGGGTTTCCCAGGATAAATCTTTGTGTCTTGTGTTTGTTTACCTGCTTCTTTATGTTTCAGTATATGCTTATTGAATTTAAAAGAATATTAAATTGCTATGGTAAATCGGATGTTAATGAAACTAGTGAAAATTCAACACATGGGTGTGGCACTTTGTTTAAAAAACTCAGATTAAGAAATAGAAGAAAATGAAGAGTTGAAACTAAAAACCTTAGAGCAGTTTTTTAGTTCATTATTCTCATATTTTCCCAGAATGCAAGAAGATTCAGATTCGAGCTCCCTAATATTTGAATTTGAACACCCAGTTAACATAATTACCACAGTTTGAAATAATCTAAACTTTACGGTATAAAAGTATAATGTTTTTACCATTTCTTCTTCTTTTTCCAGTTTATCAAGATGAAAAAATGTTAAAGCCTGCTATTACATTCATCTTGGCTATTTCCAATTTTGGGTTTTTCATATCCACATTTATAGGTAGCGGCTATAACATTTTAATACCAGGCATTTCATGAATATGTTGCACTAAATAGAATGTGGAAATCTATCATTTTTACGACCCTTTTGAGGTATTGGTCAATCTGCTTAGTAAATTTAGTTTTTAGATGTTTAACCTTATTGCTTTTGTATAATTACCCATCTCACACTGGCACATCACAGTTTTTTACATTTGTATGGAGCTGTTTTGCAGGCTGTTCAATTTCACCCAGAAAGTATCATCACTCCTGAAGGAAAAAAGATTGTTCAAAATTTTATCAACATTATAGAACAGCATAAGATTCTCTTGACTACTGGCTTATGTGGGACAAAGTCCGAGTATAGCAGGATAGCAAAGTTGTGAGAGGTAAAAACTTGATTTATGTTTTAGGCATCAGTTGACAGTAAAAGACAAAGAAATAGGGTTTTAACTTTTATCTGCTTGTTACAAGTTTACATAATTTAAATTATTTCAATAAAGACTATGTCAGATTTAGGGTGACACAGATTTACCACTTATCAAATTTTGTGGTTAAAAACATTTGTATCTGGCTTTCTTATTCTTCTTTAGCTTTGTATTCTTATTTATGGTGGCTCTTGAGATTATTGTTTCCACATGTAAGATCTTCTCTAGAAGATAGAAATAGTATAAATAGGGGTAGAAAGCATGGAAATTATTTGATGTTACAAAATTTCAAAAATGATATTGTGGGAGGATTTAATAAAATGCATCATTATGACATTTAAACAATAATAATATGCTTTTCTACAAGGAAAAGTCACATTGCAAAATTGAAGAGTGATAATCAAAGAGGTTTTATTTGACATCAACAATAGGGTTTTTGTTCAATGTTATAACATATCTCAACATTTTAACAATCATAATTTAAGAAGTAAATATATCACGACTTTCTTTATGATTGATCATCTTGTGATGATATAATATTGTCCAATTTCATTATAATTACTAATGTTATAGATATGTTTATTTTTGAGGATTGTTTAAATAATTATAAAAAATATATTTGAAAGATAATTGTTTAACCAATAAGAAGGTTTGAGGAATTACTAATATAAAATTATTTTATGAATCCCTTTACTATATTTCTTCATTTTCTTCTACAGAGAAACAAAAATTATTATATTTTATAGAATGAAAATCATTGTACTTTATGCAATGAGTTTATTAAGATTATACACTGATAATATATATTTTTTTCAATTATAATACCTTTGATAAAGTTGGGAAGACAAATTACATATATTAAGATATATTTTGAGATTTGTTGTCAAAATACATTTTAAAACATTATATATAACTAATATTATATGCATTAAAAGATATTCCAAAATTTTATTTTTAACTAAATATTGAAAAACGTAATATATAAATATCAATTTGTGATGAGAAAATGAAAACAAACACTTTACTAGAAGGTTCCACATGTAAGATGTTCTCTAGAAGATATAAATAGTATAAAGAGGGGTAGAAAGCATGGAAATTATTTGATGTTACAAAATTTCAAAAATGATATTGTGGTAGAATTTAATAAAATGCATCATTATGACATTTAAAAAATAATAATATACTTTTCTACAACGAAAAGTCACATTGTAAAATTGAAGAGTGATAATCAAAGAGTAGGGTTTTTGTTCAATGTTATAACATATCTCAAAATTTTAACAATCATAATTTAAGAAGTAAATATATCGTGAATTTCTTTATGATTGATCATATTGTGATGATATAATATTGTCCAATTTCATTATAATTACTAAGTAATTATATCGCGAATTTCTTTATGATTGATCATATTGTGATGATATAATATTGTCCAATTTCATTATAATTACCAATGTTATAGATATGTTTGTTTTTGAGGAGTGTTTAAATAATTATAGGAAATATCTTTGAAAGATAATTGTTTAACCAATAAGAAGGTTTGAGGAATTACTAATATAAGTTTATTATATGAATCCCTTTACTAAATTTCTTATTTTTTTTACAAAGACAAAAATTATTATATTTTATAGAATGAAAATCATTGTGTGCAATGAATTTATTAAGATTATACACTCATTATACACTCATTATATATATATATATATATATATATATATATATATATTTCAATTATAATTATAATACCTTTGATATATTAAGATATATTTTGAGATTTGTTGTCAAAATACATTTTATAACATTATATATAACAAATATTATATGCATTGAAAGATAGTAATAATTGTTAAAAATTTAAAAGATATTCCAAAATTTTATTTTTAACTAAATATTAAAAAATAAAATATATAAATATCAATTTGTGATGAGAAAATTAAAACAAACACTTTACTATTTATAAGTGTTTTCTACTGAAAACCTAAAAATATAATGAAAAATGTGAACATATATAGATATTTGAATAACACATACTTCAACCCACATTTTAATATCCATTAAATTTTGTATTTTAAAACAAAAAAAAAATATCATAAATAAAAATTAAATGAATTTTTTTTTTTTATCTTTATGATAGTTTTGAAAAAGTATTACATGTATATGTAAAATAAAAAATGATATAATTATACATAACACATAAAAAGTATTAGACTTAAAAGGTCATCTACAATATTCACAATTTTTTTTTTTAAGTTTATCAAATTCTGTTATTATAAATTTTATATTTTAGTTATTTCTATCCATCACTGAAAGTGATATCAATATAATGTACATTTGAAAACCAAAGATGACAATGGCAATGGGAACAAACTCCATTACCCATCTGGTGGCACTGAAGGTACATGACGTGAAAATGTATTATATTAGTAAATAGTGTTTTGACAATGAATGCACCAAGAGAAGCAAGGTGCAATCTACATTCTAATCTCAAAGACATTGTAACATCCATTTAAGATCGACCCAATTTTAAATTTTATACAAAACTAATACCAGACACACACACACACATTACACACATAAATCCGTCTTAACTCGGAATCTTTTAATCATAAAGATATTTGCATCTCAATTTATGTTTTATCTCTGTCAATGCTTAATAGATTCATAGTTAAAAAGGATCTGTGTTGTATTAACATCAAACTTCTAATTGATTTGTTAAGGATTTATGACACATCAACTTGTTATAGATTTATGACGCATTAGAATTGGAGTAGTGATTTATAAGAGTTGATAGTAAGGAATTGTTTTTCAATGAGAGTGGGACCATACTATTTCATTTTTGTGCATTCTCATTAGTTTACAACTCTTTATATATGATTACACATCAATACCAAACATGGCATTGATCACAAAATACAAATATGTAGTTTTCTTAATGACAGTGAGACCATCATATGCAATTTTAGTCACCAAACATAAGCCTACAAGGGGTTCCAATAGAAAATTTTGAAGGTGGAAGGTTGTGGGTCATTATCGATTGTGAATGTTGGATTATTAGTTTTGAATTATGTTCATCATATCTGTATTATTGTATTATAATATAAATGATCAATTATGTTCCTAAAATTGATCTAGATTAATAATTCATACACTAGTAATTACAATCCCTCTAGGTATGTAAATCAATATACCACATTTTGAATCTAGATGGAGAATCAGATTTTAGAATACAATGTTGTTGTTAAACAAGTTCATATAATATTTGATATCTTCATGTACTCTACCTCCATGTTATATTACATTCATATCTATTATATGTATACTCTATCATCATTTCGACTTTATACTTGGGTAGCTATTCCACTACCTCAAGATCAACCTATACTCGTGGGAGTATAAACTCTTAGAGAGGAGACTGGTGCAAAGCGTGCTCATAGTCAACACTTTGTTAAGTGTTGAAGAAGCTCAGAGGAGAGATATCGCAAGAGTGCGCAAAGCCTATGCAAGGAGTGCAAAAGGTGAGAATAGTCTAAGTGCTACACTATAAGTGAAGCGCAAACTGTGCGTAAAGGCTCGAGTCATTCAAGAGAAAAGCTCAAGAGGGAAGCGTAAGGTGTGCACCAGAAGCTAAGTCCTTCAAACGAAAAATCTTAAGGAAGAGAAATTGCTTTGTTTTGAGGTGGGCGAACGAGATCTGTTCGAGAGAAGACAAACTCCCTCACAGACGTTGGATCTAGGTAAGGAGCAGGAGCGATAACCTTTAAGTCCTTCGGACTTCGTTTCTTTGACAGTTTTCGTGTGTTTGTTGTACAGGAGGCAAAAGCCCTGAAGGCTCGAAGCCCCAGAGTGAATCTACACTATAGATCGCAGGGAGAAGCACGAGTGGTCGGATTCCCAAGTGGTTCGAGGATTCAACACTGCGGGAAAAGTTGAGTGTTGTTTTGCAAATTGAAGAACTCCCCGAAGTCTCGAAGTTCGAAGTAAATATGGACCATTGGTTGTTAGGGACACATGTCTGTAGATTATTGCATATTCGGATGTCCGACAATCCAGAAGATTGCGGGTGAAAAGGCCTTGAAGTCCCGAATTCTGAAGTATATCCAGGTTGTTCATTATTGGCGACACATGGACCGTGGATCCCTACCCTTCGCCACTTTGGAGTTCGACGATTCAGGAAACAATGTATGTTGAAGTCTCCGAACTCCTGAAGCCCATAGTACTAGAGTGGATCAAGGTCGTTGGCTATTGGCGAAGTATGGACCGTTGATTCTTGAACCTCTGAGAGTTCGCCAGTTCGACGTTCGGAGGATTTGGAGTATTGTGTCGTAAAAACTCTCGAAGCTCGAAGTTTCGAAGAGCTAGTCCGGGTATTCGCCAGTTTGGCGTTCATAGGTTTTGGAAGGTGTTTAGGGAAAAACTCTAGAAGCCTGAAGCTCTGGAGTGTCGATGTTGTCGCTTTCAAAATTTTAAACCCTAGGTTTTGGCCCGAGGTCATGTGAAGACTTTGCTGGAGGAAAGAGACCTTTGCGAACCCGAATTTTCGTGTAGGTAAGGAAGAAAAGGCATGTGGTAAAGAACTCTAAGGGTTCTGTGGGGACCCGAGAGCCAGTTCGGCTCTTGTGTAAATGCATCCTAGACCGGGAGGTCGCACGAGCCCCAGGGGGGTTTGCACTAAGAAAGCTTTCCTGGAAAGCTTTCAAACCTAGTTTAGAATTGAGTTCATCTTAGTTTATATTTTTCCAATAGTTACAGTTAGCACATATCTATAAATGATACAATGAAGCAAGATGCTTCAACAATTTCGGTGCATGATTGCACTGAATGATAATAATTTCAGAGTGATTGCTTATAGTGAAAACATCTCAAAGATGCTTATATTGTTAGCTCAAGTAATTCTAAATAAATGGAGGCATCTCACTGAAAAATGAGAAAGATGCACAATCATCAATGGTTTATTTGCAAATGAATGAAGCATAGACAAAATGATAATCCATGAGAAGAAGATGATGAAGATGTATATTGTCTAAACCTTAGGTATTGAAAACATGATGTATTATTGTTCAAATTTCATGGTGATGATGAATATCTATATTGTCCAAACCCTAAGTGTTGAAAACATGATGTATTCTTGTTCAAATCCATTGGTGTTGATGAAGAACTATATTTTCCAAAATGTATTCTTGTTCAAATCCATTGATGTTGATGAAGAACTATATTTTCCAAACCCTAAGTATTGAAAACACGATGTATTTTTATTCAAATCCATCGGTTAGATTGATCCCATGTCTCTATTCCTTGATTCCTCATTCTCCTCTGAGAAACCAAGTTCTCAAAATTTGTGTCTCCCTCAAGTAACCAACAAGTAGGGAGGATGTATAAAATCGTTTTATCATTTCCAACAAATCAACTTATCCACAATTTAAGTCATAATTTACTATACATATAATCTATAAATAAATGATCATACATGAATACAAATGTGTGATCATACCTTCTTCTTACTTAATT
Organism: Picea engelmannii; assembly: GCA_009831015.1. NCBI lineage: Eukaryota > Viridiplantae > Streptophyta > Pinopsida > Pinales > Pinaceae > Picea > Picea engelmannii. The sequence continues at coordinate 54,852 of ML821164.1, forward strand.
AAATACATACTATGTACTATATGATATCAAAATTTGTACAAAATATATCATGCTTTTTACTTGAAGTACAAGATGGATTGACCTTTAGTTTCTTAGGGAAATTGCCTGTTTTTTTCTTCTTCTTATACTTAAACATTTCATATCAATTAAAATACAAAGAAATAAATATTGAAATGTGCATGCGAACCATTCTTAAATATTTATAAGAAGAATGAATTACTAAGCATACAACTTAATAAATCACCTTTTAAACATATAAGCATACAACTTAATAAATGACTTTTTAAACATATTAGCATACCACTTAATGAATGATTATTTTAACTTATTTTTAAACATATAAGCATAAAATTTAATAAATGAATTTTTAAACATATTAACATACAACTTAATGAATGATTATTCAAATCTATTTTTATGTCTAAAAGTGTTCTCACATCATCACCCTTCTAACTTAATATTACAAAATATAATATATAAGTATCAATTTGTGATGAGAAAATTAAAACACTCACTATTTTATTAACATATATGAACATATAATGACAAAATATGAACATAAATAAATTTCATTAATGTTATAAGTTTTATTATCCTGTATTTTAAAATAAACTAAAATATCATAAATAAAAATTAAATCAAATTTTCTTATCTTTATAATAGTTTTGAAAAATATTACATTTATATAAGGAGAAAACAAGCATAATTATACATAACACATACAAAGTTGGGATATTTTAGTTACCAGTTAAATAGTCACCTACATTAAGTCACCTTTTTGTATTTTGTTCATGTTTTTCAAAGTTTATTCGTATAAATTTTCTATTCTAGTTGTCTCTACCCATCACTCAAAAGTGATATCAATATAATGTAAATTCGAAAACCAAATATGACAATGGAAATAGGAACAAACTTCATTACCAATCAGGTGGCACTCAAAGAGTGTTTTGAAAATGAATGCACCAACAAAAGCAAAAGCCCAATCTACATTTTAATATCAAAGACATTGTAACATCCATATAACCAATCTACATTTTAATATCAAAGACATTGTAACATCCATATAAGATCGACCCAATTTTAAATTTTATACAAAACTAATACCATCTCAATTTATTTTTTATTTGTCTCAAAGATTATTAGATTCATATTTTAAAAGGATCTATGATGTATTGACATCAACTACTTTGAACTAACCTATTATGGATTTATGACACATCAACTTGTTATAGATTTATGAAGCATTATACTAAATGGAGTACTGCTTTATAATAGTTCATAGTAAGGAATTGTTTTTTTGTTGAGAGTGGGACCATAATATTTCATTTTAGTGCATTCTCTTTATTTTACAACTAGTTATATATGATTAAGCATCAATACAAACATCACATTGATCACAAACTAGAAATATTTTTTTTTAATGACGGTGGGACCATCATATGCCATTTCAGTGCATTTCCAAGTCAGATTTAGTGTTGTGGATGACATGATTTCTTCGCAAAGTAAGCTAAAGATGTAACAACCTTCCCTCTTGAAGGATTTGTTAATTGTACTTTCCAATGCCATTTGTAGGAGTTTCTATGCCCATACATATTTTCGATGCCCAACTATCATCCAATACAATGATGAGACATGTCCTATAAAACAATGAGACTCATGTTTGAACACCTCCTATATATAATGACAACCACCGATCACCAATGAAAAATCATTTTGCTTACCGGTCACCAATGTGGAAGTGGTTCCAAAACCCAATTTTGGTGGAAGGTGCCATATCATTCATGAAGGGATACATCCTAAAAAAATGACATCGGTGTTTGGATACCTTCTATAGATCTCAATGGCCATCAACCACCAATGCAAAATCAATTTGTTCACCAACCATAAGCCAACAAGGGGTTCCAATAGCCAATTTTCAAGGTGGAAGGTTTTGGGTCATTATTGTTTGTTAATCTATATATTCTTAGTTTTTAATTATGTTCATCATACCTGTATTATTGTATTATACTATAAATGATCAATCATGTTCCTCAAATTGATCTAGATTGATAATTCATACACTAACAAATATAAAAAATGAGTCCAAATTAAAGGAAAAAGGAAATAGATTGTTGATGAAGGATATTGCTCATCATTGGAGGATGATTTAATAATTGTAATCACTTTATGTGTTATGACCCAAGGGGGATATATGGCTAAATGTATATGATATGACCCCAAGGGTGGGCATATATGGGCCTAAATGTACATGTAATGTGTAAATACATATGTAATAGGGTCGGCCTAGTGATAAAGGGGCCTCATGTGCAAGTGTGAATAACTATATATAAGAGATCATGTATTCATTATTGACATGTGAATTGTGAAGTATGAAAGGTATTTGGTTATTTGGAGGGGGTTCCCCTATTCTTTAAGGAGTTATTGTGTAACTTATCTATATTTGAGTTGTGCTCCACGTTGACATTCTGTACATGGTGTGGATTTATGTAATTTTATGATAGTTTGAGTATTTGGATCATAACATTTGGTATCATAGCTCAAGGTCTTGGGGTTTTGCTGCTACATCTGAGATACCTTGGTATTTTCACTATAAATGTTTTCTACAAAATTTCATAAGGAACTCCTTGGAGAATATTTAATAGATGGATCAAGGTACGTGGGGTTAAAATTTCATCTCCTGAGGCCTTATACTTTCGGAGATATAGCCTGTTTAAGATAGGGTTCTAGAATCATCCAGAATTTAGTCATCGAGGAATATTTGCTATAAAATATTTTTTGTAACGTTTCAGAGCTTCAAATCTGGAGGATATTCATATAAATTATCACAGTATCTGTGATAAAAATTTCAGCATCTAGTTCATCCTACGTTTGTAGATACACCCTGTGCAAGACAGGGTAGCTGACTAGTCCTATTGACTAGTCTCAAACATGTGTTCCATGTAAAATAACCATAATGTCTTCATAGAGAATCCAAATTGAGTGAGACCAGTTGCATTGAATAGTGGACATGACATATTATTTCAAGTACAAGTGTCAAAATTTAATATCAATTATTGTGCACGGGGCACGCTGTAAAAGTGCTTTCTCTTGGAAAGGAAAAAAATCAGCAAGGTGTGGGGAAGTTACCATAACTTCCACTTGGAACATCAAATTTTGGTCATACCTGTGGCATTGTAGAGAAGAAATTTCAGAGTACTACAGTTCACAATTTCAGACTAATAAGGGCCAAAATTTCAAAGATACATCATAATTAAGGTCAGCTAGGAGAACAAACTCCAAATCAGGGTTTCAAAGGTATGTTCACTTAAAACTATCATAACTTTTGATTGGAATGTCCGATTGAGTTGATTCAAAATCCATTGGAAAGATAACACATAGAAGTGAATATTGGAACAAGTATTACACCTATTTGAGATATTTATCCTTAACATATTGAGGTTGTGATTTGAGGGTTGGGATTAGACCTCAATTAAGAATCAATGGAAATACTTAAATTTACAGGAGATGAAGATAAAGATGAAATCAATCCTATGGAATGGTTGAGGTTGGTAAAAGAATATAATATGACTCCTAGGAAAGCAAGATTTTTTTTTTTTATGAAGCTTGGAAGTGGTGGATGAGTGTTGATCAAAATACTAGATGACACTACACATGAGAAGAATTTGAAAAACTCTTATGAGATAAATGGATTAGGGATACAAAAATGGAGGAATTGTATAGAATTCAAGATGAATTAAAATAAGTAAAGGAAGAGATTAAGAATAAGGGTGAGGATATATCAAATATAATATCCCTTAATGAATCACTTATTAAGGAGTTTATAAACCTAAAGCAAGAAAAGACTAGCAAAGGCAAGTGGGAAAAAGATGAATCAAGAGAAGATTTGAAAAAGAAAGATGAAGAGATATGTAGATTACGAATCCATAATAAAAAAATATTGGACGAGGTTAAGAGATTGAAAGAAGAAAAAAAGAATTGTCAAAATAAAGAAGAAAGAAGAAACTTGGATGAAGAATCTACTGAAAGACTGCAAGAGGAAATTTGCAAGAAGGTTGAGGAATCCTTAAATATAAATGAGGTAAAGTCAGGAATGCAAGCCATAATTGAAGAAGGATGTCATAATTTGTTAGATGGGATCACATTGCAACTTCAAAAGGAGAAAGAAGACAAGATTCAAGAAGGTCAACAAACGATACTTGAAGAAGTTGAACTCCATCTAGAGGATGTACATGCCAAATATGATGGTATTATCTCGAAGGCTAGAGTAATCAAAGACCAAGCAAAGATGATTGAGGATTCCATTATCGTTGAAAAGAAGATAGATGAAATGCACGTGCAGAGTGACGGAAGACCATCAAATGTGAAACCGTATCGACACCCTCATTAACAAGAAACATTTCAAGGAAGACAAGAAGGATGCTATCAACATTATGAAGGAAGTGTTATCACATAAAGCTATCTAAAGGCCGCAGGGTGACCCAATCCTTTTCTTGCGCGGGTATCAGTCTCTATTTCAAAGCGTACCTTTTCATAGCGACCCATTCTAGACTCGAATCAAGCAAACAGGCGAGTTCAGCTTCCAACGTCTAGGATTCCATGTGGAGTTCAGATCGGAGGTTGGTGGCTGCTCAGAATCCAGAAGTGCGCGAAGTATAGCGCCATAACAAAAGGTCTGAAGTCATAAGGTCGAGCAAAGGTTAAATTTGGACCGTGGATCTCATCGGGAGAGATCGACAGTGGAAAATTATCGCGAGAATCGGGAGTTCGAAATATTGTTAAAGTTGTTCGTCAAAGGTCCAAAGTCCCGAAACCCGAAGTGAGAAGGAGCCATCCGATCCAGAGGGATGCGTGGCGCCAGATTCGAGCTGCAGAGAAAGTAACTTCGAGAAATTTGAAATGAAAGATGCGGAAATCCCGAAGTGCCGAAGTGGTCGAAGCCCGAAGTTCCGAGGTGCTTAGAGGTGGAGCCCTAGGTCACAACCCGAGGTCATATGGGGGGCGTTCTTGAGAAAAGAAACTAGTGCCCATTTATTAGAGATTTCGTCAAAGCGGGCATCGAGAATTCTGTGGTCTTGTGTTGTGAAAATATCCAAAGGGCGAAATCCTTAAGCTTCATATGGGATAAACGCCAGGTCACAACCCGAGGTCACAACCTGAGGTCACAAGCATGAAGGGGTGATGAAAAAGGAGCTTAGCACCTACAATGCCAGTATTGGTCACAGGGGAAAATTTGCAGAGCCTTGAGGTGTCAAGATTGTCTTGGAGAAGTTGTGGGCACCGCTTGAAAGCATTCATGGGTGTCAGGCCTCATCCTGATCCCAATGAAGGAAGTTATTGAATATAGGGGCAACAATTGAGACCTCGTCTCACCCCATAAATGGAAAGTGTTGCAAAGAGCATCCATGAAGGCAGACTGTCCACCCGAAGCTTCCTCCTGGATGGATTTTCCTGTAAAACGCATAAATGCACCTGTTTTGCATCTGACATGAGAAGGCCTGCACAGTTTGACAGAGAGGGCGTTGATTGGAAGCTTTGAATGCAGGGGCCTAATCACGCTCCTGGTAGTTGCAACAGTTCTGAGTATATATACTCAGTTTCAATATTTTGTTATGGTCAAATGGTTGAGATAGGCTCCCTGATATTGTAATATTTTGATTGAGAACAATTGGTTCTCTAGTTATGTATTTGTTTTTGAGACATATTGGTTAATATAAGTCAGCTTTCTTACTCCATCTTATTTGTCTCTGATACTGAGAGAGTTCATGTTTGATTGATTCACATGGAATGTTGTAACTATATTATGATAAATGTTTGATTATAGTACTGTTATGATTTCTTTCAGCTTCCTTGAAATTTGAATGCAAGAGGACCTTGTGCTTAAGTTTTTCCTCTTTAGGCTGCTGAAAAATTTGATGTTCATAGCGGACCTCTACACCTTTCTCGCTAAATCTTCCTCCTACTCACCCTTACTCCAACTTACTAACTGAAGTTGATTCCAGACCTCAATTGCTTATGCATGATAGTCCAGATTTCTG